>SZWC01003512.1:137251-150973 GCA_023375785.1 Penium margaritaceum
CTAATGTTCGAGTGTAGAAGTGCAAAGCTGAAGAACCAATTGATGTGTATTAAAAGTAATTCATGATATCAAATCAATTTACAACTGGTTGCCTTGGGGTGGAGTGATTGGGTTTTGGGAAATCTTATGGATAAGTGCTCTAAATGAAAGCCCTCTATTTCTCTTGATGATGATTTGAGAGAACCATACCGAAGAAAAATCAAGATTTAAATTAGTATCTCTTACGGATATGACAACAATGCAAGGAATATCATGGTTTGATAGAATCCATGAGGATGCAACATTGCGCTATCCCATATTTTCTCATTAAATACGGCAAAAAGAATCAATTATTCCCTATATGCATGTTATAGTCTAATTGAAAACATCATTGCAAAATACCTTGATACCATAAGGTCATTCTTAGATGGTGACAAGGAATTGATTATTTCAATAACGACATCATACATTGCCTTCTTGAAAGAGATTGGTGATGCTTAAACAATGTGTATGTGACTTCAAATTACTTGATTTTGTCTACACTACAATTTTATGAGGAAGTTTTTTTACAATAATAATCCTCTATTATCTCATGATTCCTTTCTAGACCATCATCAAAATCCTCAATGTTGCTAATTGAAAACTCGCCCACTTTAGTGTCTCCTACTATGTGGGACATCTACTAACACTCAAGTTGTGCTCATCCAATGTTGCATTCATGTTTTTAAGTGCCCCATATTCATAATAAAAAATATAGTTGATTTTTTTCTGGGAAGACAAATAAACGATTTTAATGATGTGTATGAAGAGCTCTGATACCGTAGATACCAATTCTTTCATACATTTGTTACAACGGGATTATGAATATGAGTTCAATACACAAGATTGATAGTCGTTTGTCATTATGAGATTTCTAATCTCCCATTCTAACTCTCTTTATCTCCATTCATCCCTCCTTCCCTCCACCTCTTTCTCCCTCTCTTTACTTATCTTTTCTTTCCACTATAATTGCATGATGTTTATCTCTCTTTATCTATCTTTCTCTCTCTCTCTCTCTCTCTCTCTCTCTCTCTCTATATCTCTCTCTCTCTCTCTCTCTCTCTCTCTCTCTCCCTCTCTCTCTCTCTCTCTCTCTTTCTCTCTCTCTCTCTTTCTCTCCCTCTCTCTCTCTCTCTCTCTCTTTCTCTCCCTCGCCCTCTCTCTCTCTTTCTCTCTTGCTCTCTCTCTCTCTCTCTATCTTTCTATCTCTCTCTCTCTCTCTCTATACATATATATATATCTCTCTTTCTCTCTTATTCTCTCTCTATCTCTCTCTCCCTCTCTCTCTCTCTCTATGTATCCATCTATCTCTCTCTCTCCCCCTTTCTACATCTGTAATTACATTATCTTTTTTTCCCTTTGTCTTGTTCAAGCGCTTAGTCAGCTATTCTCACTTTCTCCTTGGAATCTTTTTTTTGTTGTTTTTTTCCCTTCTCCTGCTCTCCTCCCCTCAACATATCACTTTATTTCTTGTGTTTTTATTGCAAGCAGCCTACATGATTACATTTCCTTTCTCCTATCTTCATCCCCAAAGTGGGTCGGTCATTGGTGGAGGTCCTTACATTTTCTTGTGAGATTTTACATTCAATACAAAGGAATAAATTCGTTAGTAAGAACTTACATATACAAATTTTCTTTATATCTGTAGGATTGATGTGGGTGGCTATGAAATCACAATGAGAATTATTTATGTTTTATCTAATTAAGTTCATAGATAATAACATGGATAATGAAGTCAGATAACATTTCATCCATGGATGAAATAAATAAAATGAAAATGTTTCAAACATCTTTATCTTCTTTTCATTCTGATATATGTTTCTTTGTTGTCCTTTAGTTTTGCCTTGGACAATGAGAGGTTCAATAATGAATGAATAGGTGGTTTTTTGGGAAAGAGATTTTATAGAAAAACTTGGTGTTGAGAATATGAGGAGGTTTACATTTATGCATAGCTTTCTAGAATTTAGGTACTGAATTTGACTGTTTTTACATTACAATTTTCATTTTAAACAAAAGAAGTAAGAACAAGGAAAATGGGACCATCTGAAAAAAGGTAATCATGTGTGACATAAGATGATGTGACTGCCACATCTTTGTTTGCTTTGCTTAGATTAGAAAAAACAAAATCTCATTTTGACAATACTAAGAGAGTGATTGTGTGTGAGAGAGAGAGAGAGAGAGAGCAGAGATAGGAAGGGGAGAGCAGGGGGAGAGGAGAGAGTGGGAGGGAGAGAGAGAGGGAGAGAGAGAGAGGGAGAGAGTGGGAGGGAGAGAGAGAGAGAGAGCAAGAGAGAGAGAGAGAGAGAGTGAGAGAGGGAGAGAGAGCAGAGAGAGAGAGAGAGAGAGCGAGAGAGAGAGAGAGAGAGAGCGAGAGAGAGAGAGAGAGAGAGCGAGAGAGAGAGAGAGAGAGAGCGAGAGAGAGAGAGAGAGAGAGCGAGAGAGAGAGAGAGAGAGAGCGAGAGAGAGAGAGAGAGAGAGCGAGAGAGAGAGAGAGAGAGAGCGAGAGAGAGAGAGAGAGAGAGCAGAGGGTGGGGGAGAGAGAGAGAGAGAGAGAGAGAGAGAGAGAGAGGGTAGGGGAAGGGAAGGGAGTGGAGAGAGGGAGCAGAGAGCAGAGAGAGACAGAGTGAACAAGGAGAGAGAGAGAGAGCAGAAAGGGAAGAGAGAGGAAGGGGAGAGCAGGGGAGAGGAGAGAGTGGAGAGAGAGAGGGAGATAGAGAGAGAGAGGGAGAGAAAGAGAGGGAGAGAGATTGAGCGAGAGAAAAAAGATCAATCCAAGACGAGACCCAGCGGGGGGGGTTCCTAGGACGCCCGAAGGGCGAGGCCACACGGCGACAAAGGAGAAAAGGCTGTTTGAGGAGCAGACGACCCCGACTCAGAGAGCCAAGAAAGAAAGGGACAGCGGGGGGGGGGTCGGCTGGGGGCCACACGGAACAGGGGTTTGGCTAGAGGCCCAGAGTCCAGAGTTTAAAAGTCAAGGGGGGAGCCTAGTGCGCGGAACGACTAGCCTAGCCTAGAGCGAGGAGCCAAGGGCCTAAATCCCGAACACACCAGAGAGCCGGGAGCCGAGAGCCGAGGGGTCAGGCGAGAGTCGGGGCGGGAGGCCGAGCTGGGGGTGGAGTGAGGGAGCCGAGGGCCAAGCGCATGACGAAGGATGCGCCGAACCAGAGGCAGGTGGTGAAAGATGAACCTGTAAAAGAAACAAAAACAAACAGAGGTCAGAGGAGTCAAGAAGCAAAAAAGGAAAAGAAAGGCAAGGCTGAGATGAAGCGAGGAGGAACAGGAAGGGAAAGAAAATTGGAAAGGGAAACAGAGAAGAAGGGAAAGAGTGGGGGTGGGAGGGGGGGTCAGAACGACAAGAAGGCCCCGAAAGGGGCAGATCTAGAGAGGAGGTTGCCGACAACAGCACGCCAACAGCGACGGCCACGGAGGAGAGGAGCGAGGCGGAGGACAGCAGCAACGGGGACGGTGAGATCTTAGAGATGCTCTCGCGGAGATGGCGACGAGGTCGGACAGAAAAGAAGGGAGCAAGGGCGGCATAAGCGGAAGGGGCGACGTTTGACAGTGGCGGAAGCGGATACGAGAGAGGGTCGGCCACAGGCCCGTTCATAAGCTTGATGCCATGTTGAAACATGACAGGGTGAGGGGGAGGGAGAGAGGATGGAGGATAGTGGAGGAGGCGGGAGCGGGTGGAGCCAAGAGTAAGCCGCGGGGCTAACTATCCCTCTCAAGAGCTATGAGGGAGAGAGGCTTTCGAGAGCTTGTGAGGGGGGGGGTCGCTCTCGAGAACTTCTGAGGGGGGAATGGAGGTGTCCAACGCTTAGGCGTGAGAGAAGATCGAGACGAGAGTTGTAAAAATGTTTAGGAAAAGAATGAAGAGTACGGGGGAGTGAGTGTGACCCTTATCGTGTCGCGCTCGCTCCTTAGCTTGCGGTTCGCCACAGAGTGTGGCGAACCACATTAGGGGTGCATAGGTCGCACGTATGCAGATGTGTAGTGCAACCCAAACGAAGCAACGCAACGAGGCCTACGTCTCGTAAGAGAGTAGTACGATCTGTCATGACAGTCAGGGAGTGAAACAATCTAGGCTAGCTAACACAAGTAGCCACAGGAAGTGTTTGCTGCTTTAACACTTTATTTGTGATTCATTTTAAACCTGAAAAATTATTTTAAAATGAGATAAAAACCATCAATGCATTGATGAATGGAAACAGTTGGAAAATTCAAGGTCAGTAATGTTATACCCCTTGTTCGTCTACTTAATTCAAGTTGATTAGCAAGCTTTGAACCCAAGCACGCTTTAAACCCCTCAACCTTGAAATTTTAACGTTGTTTTTTCCCTTTTCAACTAAAAATCAATGTTCAAATTACATGGTTTCTCATCCCGATATTCTTGACTGTATCCAAGAAACAAATATGGATAGTCATAATTTTGTTTGTGAATTTAATCATCAAATGTTGTTCAAATGACAGATATACTTTTTAAAAATGAAGAAGAACATCACTCGTCTTCAATTCTAATTGGTACTCAATGTAAGTTTCATTTATGGAGGAATGACATTTGTACCATGTATTAATGATGATTGGTGATGAGAATTCCATAAATGTTTTAAGATATACTTGTGTGTAGCTAAATGTGGCATATCATTTATAACATTAAACGTTTGATTCCATCATACATTTTTCTTCAAACTATCTACTAGTCCCTATGAATACTCGAAAATCTTTATAATCCTGTATCATTTGTTTTCATTTCATTCATAAATGTTGATCCTTTTATAAATAATATTTTTGAACCAAATCCCATCGTGTTTCAGGCTTTCAGTATTTTCATGTAAGAAACAATGTTTAACTCTAATGTTTATTCAAACTTTTGTTAAATACTTTCTTGTTTTCTAAGTTTATTGTTTCATATGTTAAAATTCATCTTAAATGACTTCAAGCATGATTACTCAACTTTAAGTAAAGCAATGAGTCATGGTATTGCTTTGGACCACATGTAGACCCCATTCATCCAAAATTACATAACCTCGCATTTGCATTAAATGGGTTTACCGCTTGCTTCTGTTAGTTAACCTTCCTAGTTGTCCTAGGTTATCGTTATCATTTTCCCTTTTTTCTTTGACTAGTTTCACCATGATTACGCAAAAAAACATTGGATTTAGCATGTATATGAACCTTATCTGTTGGTGTATTTGACATGTGGTGCAGATAATGTCATTCCTTTGTTCATAAATGCAATTGTTTTAAAAGAACTAGCTTTATCAATTTATTATAAGTTTTCTTTGTAGTAGTTTTCAAACGTTGGGTCTGATATGTTGAAATGTATAGTGAGTAAGGAATACCTCCCATTTCTCAATGCATTGCATTATCATAAAGCATAAGGAAGTTTCTCAGATTTGGCAATGGGCTTACACATTTGTATTGGTTTATTGCGTTGAGAATGATGAAACTTCATTTGTTTCATGTTTTTCATACATTCTTGAGGTGGTTGTCTTGTCCTCACCTTCTTGAGAATGATGAAACTTCATTTCTTTTCATCACCATGATGAAAAGAATGCATTTTTTGATTGATAAATACATGAAAATGGTTTTTGTTAGATAAATGAGCTTGTTGTCAGTTACTAGAACTAGGGAGTATGTTGGTTTTGAGATTATTCTATTAAAGAATAGATATTTGTGCCAATAATGATAAAATAAATTGTGTTAAATTACTGACCGTAACTTTGAGGTTCATTTTTAGGTTCTGCCTTGTTTGGGTTGGTCATAGTCAAGTCACCAAAATTATCATGAATTGTTTTGTTCATCCTTAACTTAATGGTGTCAAGCCTTGACTTCTATCCCCTATTTATGAATGGATGGTGCTCATCATGTGAATGAGGAAATGATGGTGAAGAGGCACAGATCATAATTTCTATGTAAACAAAAGGGATCCCTTGCTCATGAATTAAGGCATTCAATTATGACTGTACAAAGACAACTAGGCAAGGACCATCATCGTATGTTTCCTTTAAGGCCTTGATATTGTGGTGTTTGAAAGGAAACGGATGTTTCAGGGAAAATATGTTTTGGGAGGGAATCATAGTAGGAGACATTTGTTTGTATTGAATTCCACGTTTCTTTTGCTTTTAAAGCATTTAAAACGTGCATACATGAAACGAATTGGGGTGGATTGAAAAGTAGATTGAATTTGGGGTAGGATAAACATAATCATATGAAACGGGTATGGATCAAAAGAAATTTTTGAAATTGGGGAGCTTTTGGTATGGTAGATAACAACTTATGGCCATCTTGTTATTTTGTCATTTTTGAGATTTGTTTACGATTAGAACAAGATGGCTTGTTTTTAATCCGAATCCATTTGTGAAGGTATTTTATGTTTTATCTCTAGCCAGCAAGGTTATTCACTCGAAACCATGATGATTTAAAATTTTTGTTCTGCCATAATTGTGTTTGTGTGGAGTATGGCAATGGCATCAACTGGAAGAAGACCATGATGTCTTATCAAATCTTGAGCTTCCATGAAATATGAAATCATTTTTTCTAAGATGGATACACGTTGAGTTTTTGTCTTAGAGTTTGATAAAAAGTAGTAGAAAAAATGTTTAGCAACTCCTACAACACGACGCGTGAAACGGGGTGTGAGCCTCTGTGAGTGATTGAGCCCTCGGAACACGATTCCTCATGGTAATCGCGTAGGTTGGTCGTGGAGATTAACTTAGTTGTGAAGTGATGTCTCTCACGAATGAATCCTCTCACAAGTATGCCTCAACCAAGGTCGGGTCGCGGAGTCCATTCTCGTCATAGGACAACTCAAGAGGGAGGATGGAGGATACAATTTTATCCATCCATTTTGTTGGCAGGTTGACGCGACTCGACTAGGTACATTTCACTTGTTAAGTCAACCCTTTAATTTATATTATGTTGTCCACGTGGAAACCCTAAGTTTCTGGCATGATTAAGGATGGGGAGGTCGTGACTAAATGACTTTGTGCATGCGAGGGCATATTGTCACCACTGGGCACCTCCCGTCCGATGGCGTTGCAAACATGTTTATAAAAATGTGTTTGCCACGCCATTGACTGGAGGTGGCATCTAGCGCAGTGGTCCCGTCCGAACAACCACCGGTGGCCCCTCGCAAGCCCCCCTTGTCATGGCGAGAGGCCCCTTGATGGGTGGGGACCCCTCACGATGTCACATTGGGTCATGCCCAATGTGACCGCGCAAGCCTTGCGTATCCCAACACAAATGTTTGCAATGGGATCGTGTTTTGCCATTCAAGTTCGCGAGACCTCAAGCGGCAGCCAGATAGTGCAAGGCACTATCCAGTCGCCCTCTTGCAAATCAGAAGCTTCTACAAAGCTTTCGGTTCGCGGAGCTGGTGGGCGAGGAATTCTCCTCGTCGTTCGGTCGACCAAAGTTGGAGGTTATCCATGTATTTTGAGACATAGGACGCGGCAGACCATTTTTGGGGATGGTGCCTATCTATACAACGTGATAAACTATGCTGAATCATGCCAGATTTGCTACATTCCTCCCCCTCTACTATGAACCGTCCTTGCTGTAGGAGGGTGTAGAGTTGTTGTTAGTGGAAGGAGCCATGCTTTGTTAGTTAACAAAACAATCATTGGGTGCATCCATTAGGTCATGCGCCAGTGCACAGGAAGAGATAACTCAAAAGGTTAAAGATTGATATCCTTCACGAGCACAAGATTGTACATAGATCAGCCATGTTCTTAGAAAAAGTTTTCACGGCTAACGCTTCCTCCCCCTCTTACAAGGAGCATCATTGCAACCATCAACCTAGGCGTCCCCATCCGTCTTTGATTGCCGTCGTTGTGCTTTTGTCCGTACTTTGACAGATGAAGAGTCCCTGCGTGGGGCTTGTGCTAGAGTGGTACCCACGGGGGCACAAGTGAAAAAATGAGTAGACTGGTCTTGTCAATAGTCCTCCATCATAGCAGTCGAGACACGTCTCTCAAGCTCCCAACTATTGTGTTCAGGTCCACAACCGGCCCAGCTTACGAAGTATTCCTTCATCACACGATTATCACGTGTACGTTCACGGTGAAGGAGGAGCCCGTGTACCTCATACGGACTGTCACTTGTGAGCATTATAAGCGATGGTTGAACCGTTCCTAATTCTCCATAAGGTGCAAGAAGACTTACGTGAAATACATCATGGATCTTCATGACCTTTGGAAGAACAAGACAATAGGAAACCTCACCAATGTTGTGAGTGACCTTGAATGGTCCAACCCACTTTGGGAGGATCTTCCTTACGTCAGGCGTCTTGAGATGCATGTTCTTTGTGCTTAAAATCACCTTGTCGCTGACATAAAATATGATGTATGGCGACCAGCATCAGCATAAGGCTTTTTTCAGTGCTTTGACGCATGGAGGTCTTCACGTGCTTCGTGATGAAGAGTGTCCTGCAAATGGCAAAGGCTTAGGGAAAAGGTACCTGATTCCCACCTCCCTCGCACCTCACCAAGGAGATTGGTACCATCGGATGCTATTTGTAGTTAATAAATAACAATTTCAGCTCTGTGGATTCATGAACAAACATGTAGTTGGTAAACTTTGACGGACTGAGAAAATCATCCTAGTCATCCATCGAAGGATGCACGTACATCCGGAGCATCTGCTTCGGAGTTAGTTTCATCTATTTAATGTATCCATCCATTTGTGGATGGAAAGTAGTGGAAATGCTTTGGCGGGTGCCAACGATCTCCCCAAGGGCTTGCCAGAATTTACTTGAAAATCGCACGTCTTGATCCGAGATAATGCGTAACGGCAACCCATGCTGTCGAACAACTATGTCCTAAAAGATGCGTGCTGTTTCCTCAGTAGTGGTATGCGTGGTTGTGGGCATGCAATGCACCATCTTGGTCAAATATTCGACCACCACGAGGATAGCATCATGGCCACGAGGTGTCTCAGGTAAGTCAATGATGAAATCCATGCTCACTTGTTTCCATGAGGAGTTAGGCACTGGGAGGGGATTTAGCAATCCTGCTGGTTCCTAGTTGCCTTACTTGTTGCGGATGCACTAGTCATAGGCTTAGATGTACTTGCATACATCACAAGACCATCCAGGCCACCAATAATGCTCTGAGAAAGCCTTTCCCGTTTTTTCTGCACCAAGGTGGCCAGCTACTGCTGGGTCATTGAACTAAATAAGGATCTCATCCTGCAGCTTCCCGGAGTTGGGAACAACCACCAAGTTGCCCTTCCAGCAGAGACCAGAGGCTTCCATCAAGCCATATCGGTCAATGCTACCCTGATCAAACCATGGGTCGTTTAAGTATCTCATACGGATACATTGCAAGAATGGCGTGAAATGGACCATCGGTTTTGGTGGTTGGTGAAGGGGGTTATCAGGCTTGGGCACACACTGATCCCATACGTCTTTCATGCGAAGGGATCACGCTTGAAGTGTGGTGAGAACTGCGTTGAGCGGAGTGCAACTCAACGTATTTGCCACATTTGTACGACCATGTTGGTACCCCACTTGAATTGGAATCTGCTCATGTACTCACTCAAACAAGCATGACGTTGAGAAAGGTTGGGTTGTGACTGAAAGAATACCAGAGGGTTGTGGTCTGTAACCACAATGAATCCACCCTTGGCACCTTCAAGGTAAAAGCATCAAACCTTCAAGGTATGAACTACCGCAAGCAACTCTTGGTCGCCTGTGGTGTAGAGAATCTCAGTGCCTACGAGTTTGCGACTCTCATATGCGAGTGGTCGTCCTTCTTGTATAAGGACAGCCCATATCCCGACGATAGATGCATCACAGGGCACCTTGTATGGTTTTTCAGGATTAGGGAGTACAAGCAAATGTGCAGATGTCAGAATTTCCTTGACACGCACAAATGCATTCTCACACTTATCAGACCATGACTATTTCACGTCATTACATGTGAGAGCTATGAGTGGGAGGAGAAGGCTAGAGTAGCCTTGCATGAAGCGACAAAAGTAATTTTCTAAGCCAAGGAAGGATCGTATTTTGCCCACATTGGATGGCTGAGGCAAGTCTAGAACAACTTTCACTTTGGGAGGATCCACTTGGATTCCCTCGCTGCCAACGATGAAGCCCAAGTACTACAGCTTAGGTTGTGCGAAAGCACACTTTTCCATCTAAGGAGAGAACTTTTCCTTGTGAGGATCTCAAGCACTATACGTGTCAGTACAATGTAAGCTTCATGAGGAGGATCATCTGAAGTAGAACACAAGAGATGACAGTCTGGTAAACGTGGGCGCTGTTCGAGGGACGAGCGCATCGCAATTGATGGCAGGGATGATGTTAAGAGGTGCGGTGAGAGTGCACGGGCATTGAGAGAGTAGTTGAGCATTGGAACAACATGATAGCATTCTGAGGAAGAGAAGATGGGGGCAGTGCCGAGGCGTGGGCCATGAGGCTGCAGCACCGAGGCACGGGCCGACGGAACGTAGGAGCCACAGCGACGAAGCACGGGCCAATAGAATTGATGCATCCAACGATGGGAGGCCACACCGTTGACATGCGGGTCGAGAGATGAGTCATGCGTGAAGATGAAGATGGAGAGCCGTAGCATCCAAAAGCGAGCCAAGCGACGAGCGAGGTCGTAGCGCAAAGGAGCGGGTTGAATGATGGATGATGGAACTGGAGGCGGGGCAGAGCTCCGGCCTTGCATGAAGGAACCGATCAGAGTGGCGGAAACGATGAGAAGGAGCGGCACTGTGCCTTGGCAGCGGGCCATGGTCACAAGCCGAGTGGGGGCAGGACCGAAGCCTGGGGCAAGAAGGCAATGAGGCAAAGATGAACTGATTGACCAATACCTGGTAGTTAGTACAAGTCCTACTACAAGGTTATGTATTACTCTAGCCTAGAACCTCCACCAGCTACGGTGAGCAGAAGGAGATTCGGCATCGGACTCGCATCATGGCGCTTGCTGCGTGTGCGGATGCGGTGCCCCCCCACATCGTGGTACCTGGTTGTGGTTCGGACCTCTGCCAGGCCTATGCCTTGCTTGGTTGTTTAGTCATGGGGGTGGGAGAGCTTGCCATTATCGTGTTGTCGGTACTGAGGTGCGTAGTCGTTGATTGCGCGCTGGAGGGACGAGATGCCGAATGGTCAGTTGATGTCCGTTGGTTTGTGCGCCGTTTGTTGGGCGAAGTTTCCGGACCTCCGATTATTCTTGGTGACCGTAGGAGGTGAGCTGGTCTAGTCAATTATATTCGGGGATTTCTCTTGTGGGCAGATTGGTTACTGCCTATCCGTTGCTTGACCAGATGAAGTTGTGGATGAACCCAACTGAGGCCTTGTGACCATTGGAGTATTTTTCCAGCAATGCGCAGGTTTTGTACATGCTCCTCATGATTCTTTGAGAACACTTGGATATCATCAAGGTACTCCACGAAGGTTATGAACCGGTCACGAAAAATGTGATTTATTGTGGCTTGAAATGTCGCTAGAGCATTGGTAAGACCAAAGCTAAGCACTCATAATTGATAATGTCTGAGATGTGTACAAAACGCAGCTTTGGGAACATCTTCTTTTGTGATACGAATTTGGTGACATCCTTGAGCCAGATAAAGAGAAGAGAATATCTTTGCACCTTGAAGTTGGTAAAAAAGATCCCCGATCCTTGGCAAGGGATAACGGTCTGTAGCCGTCAAGCTGTTCAATGTACGGTAGTCAACACACATGCACAAACCTTCATCCTTATTGTTGAAAAAGAGGATAGATGCTCCAAATGGATAGCTGCTAGGTTCAATCCATCACTTGGCCAAGTAATCCATGATGAATCGTTCGGCTTCTTCACGCTTAGCAGGACAAAGGCGATTCCTGGGACGAAATGATGGCTTTGCTCTAGACTCAAGAGGGATTGTGTGACCGACATTCCGTTCTGGCGATAGGCCATCAAGGAGTGGGCCAGAAACGTAAGCAAACTCTTTAAGGAGAGAGTTGACATCACTCGAGTTCGACGGTCGATCGTCGTCATCGACCTTATAAAATTGCGCTAGGAACACGTTTTGCGGTTTACGCAAGTATTGCTTCACTTGAAGCGTCGTAAGGATGGATTGATTACTCTTGTGAGGGGGCTTTGAGCGATCCATAGGCAAACGCATGAAAGAACGCTTGCCTTTTTATATAGTGAGAGTCTTTGTGATCAAAATCATGTTGGCCATGTGCTCATTACTCCAAGAATCACCCAAAACAACGTCAAAAGGAATCTGTGAAGTCAATGACAATGAATTGTACAATTGTTGTGAGAGTTTGTAGCTAGAGCCTTGTCTAACATGTGCTGAGTACATCGACCTCACGGTCATCACCGACAATGACTTTTCCCTCATAAGGCAAGTATTTTTATCCTAGCTGTCACACACGAGAGGCACTAATGAACTCATCATAAGCACCTGTGTCAACCAGGATTTGCATGCGTGCCCCAGCCAGATGAATTACGAATTGTATTGTCATCTTTGTCTGTGAGGAGTGTGTGAATAAGCTCTTTGAAGGCTTGGCCTGCAAGTGGTACATGCGCAAGTGTTTCGTATTATGAAGAAGCTCAACAAAGTCACCCACGTGCTCCCACATGTGGTATCCTTTTTTTACATCACAAAAAAGGTACCATCCATTCAAGAGTTCTTTCTTGAGACTTGCAAAGATAGGAATTGAAACAGTCACTTCCGTGAGTGAGGTCATCTTGTGGGCTACGTTTGCCAACTCAAGCGCTTTGTTTGCTTTTTGTCATGTGGAAATGATCAAACAAGTGCGATTTTGTAACCATTCATCATCGTTGAGATGTAAGAGTTGACAATGACAAGAGAGATACATAGAGTCATTGCTAATGGGGGAGCAGAAAACAGTAGAAAAAAAAGCCTCAGTGAGGCGTTCCAATTGTTTCACATCATCATCTTTGATCATGAAAGCGCGTTCATCATCCAAGGATCTCTCAGCCACAGCCCCTAGTGGTTGTCCACTATTGGCCACAAGGGGATTGAAAAACCCTTCAGAGGGCCTGTTGGTCGACCACCATTGACGCCCTTGGCGTTCTCGTGATTTCCTTATCCATTATTGTACTTGTCTTTGCCCTATTCATTGGTGTTTCCATCAGCACGATCCTTCTGGAACTTGCGTCATTCGGACGCATAGTGCCCAGTCTTGCCATAGGTGAGGGTACCTATCTTGGCCTTGCCATGTGCACGCTCCTTATGGCTGTCCTACGGCTTGGAGGGTTTGTGACTACCTGACCAGTGATGAGGGGGAGAGTGGGAACGCTTGTTGTACCCATACTGGTGATGCTCGACGCGGCGTGTGTTCACTCCATAGTCGGCTGGCATGGAGTTCTACTTCACAAGGATGAAGTCACGTAGCTCAACCTTACTGGTCCAAGGCTTACCTTGGGATCCAACGTAGAAGCACAAGCGAGGGACTCGTTAGAAAGGCCGTTGGTGAGCCATTCCACGATCTGCCACATGAGATGGCTGTCCTCATCTGTGATTTTGTCCAAGGTGTTGTCCTAATCCTGGAGGCATTTTGCAAGCTTGTGGTCACCTTGGTGGATTTTTGACTGACATCTGGATGCTTGCTGGGAGAAGGACTCCCTATCGTACATGTCCATGAGCATCTTGCATAGGTCTTCCGAGTGAGGTCTGGGGACTGATTGAGGTGTTTCCACGTATAACATTTTCAGCCAGTTCTTCACCGATGAGAGCGCT
>SZWC01003512.1:151602-164573 GCA_023375785.1 Penium margaritaceum
AGACCTCACTCGGAAGACCTATGCAAGCTTGTGGTCACCTTGGTGGATTTTTGACTGACATCTGGATGCTTGCTGGGAGAAGGACTCCCTATCGTACATGTCCATGAGCATCTTGCATAGGTCTTCCGAGTGAGGTCTGGGGACTGATTGAGGTGTTTCCACGTATAACATTTTCAGCCAGTTCTTCACCGATGAGAGCGCTACGCTGTCAAGGTAAGCTAGCCCGATGGCGCCCCAAGCTCGTTGCTTGATGTTATGGAGCTCAAGCAAAAGTTCCATGCATGGCTTCCAAGGGGCCACATGCATGTTCTTGGATAAGCTAAACTTAGGATAATCACTCAGGTGCTTTAGAGCTTTTGAGATCTCAACGCCCAATTCTCCATCATCATCCTCAGGGTGTTTCTTGTTAATTGCTTTCTCAGCCTCATGAAGACAACGAGAGCCGCTCAGGCCCATCGACTGATCATCATGGGTGTCACCCGTGAGGGTGTGAGCATTCTCATGTGATGGATGCTTAGCTTTGCGACCCTGGGATGGGTGGGCAGGATCAGGCTTGTCGGCCATGAGCCAGCCACCAACGTACCCATGATGTTCAGCATGCTGATAAACGTAAGTGAATGAACGTGCTGATTGAGGGAAAGCACGCTCTGTGAGCTGGTTACGTTCAAGGGAATCGAGCAAATTCTCATATGCCTTAGCGTCTTGCATAAGGCTCAATGTATCAGTGATGGTCGTTGGATCCTTTTTCGATCCCTGGCTTGCCTTAGACATGATGGTTATGTTAGCGGCCATAACACCTATTTGTGCTCTTCTAGGTGTTCCTTGCTCAAGGCGAGCGAAGGGACCATCGTGGGGTTGTGGGATTGGTGTAGGTTTCAAGGTAGGTAGTGTGTTCCTCCCGTCACCACCAACAGGTATGCCATCCGGGTCAACGCCACGAGATGTATGAACAGCAGGTAGCATAGGGCCACCGTTCCCCTTTGCTAGGGTCGAAGCCCTAACAACTCCCATCGTGCGAAATCCACGGATTTTGAGGTCCACAAGGTGGTTGATCGGCGCCAAGGTGGCAGCTTCAATACCCTTGAGAGGATCGTCATCCTCTTCATCTCGGGCCTTCAAGGAGAGCCGGTCATCCTTTGCTCCAACGTCATCATCTGCACCCTCTGCGGCAATGGGTTTTGCGTCCATCGCGTGTGCTACGCCGGCAGCGTTGGCAAGGCCCTCGGCCTCATCACCAATGGGTGGAGTTGACGATGCCTCCTTGACCTCCTCTTTTCCCTTCACGATGTCCTTAACGAGAGGGCTCCCACTGGGTGTCATCTTCACAAAAGCGACAGATGCGACGTGACTGGTGTCTGTCCTACAAGCGCTCTTCGGTGACAACATCGTGCACGGAGGACGATTTTTGTATGCGCTTAGGCCACTCTCCTTTGCTGGTGTTTTTGGAGGGCCTCCTCCTGCCATGGACATAGGGACACCACCTCCCACCATGAGTGGAGAGGAGGGGTGAAGGGAGGAAAGGAAAGGGAGGGGGAGACAAGAGTTAAGTGAGAGTGTGGTGGTAGGTACAATGTAGATACACCAACAATCTCTCCCAAGTGTTTCAAGCACTCTTGGCTACGGTAAGCGGGATAAAATGGTTTCCCACTATTTCCAAACTTTTTGCAAAGAGAAAGTGCCAAAACACCCTTCTTTTTCACCTTCACCTCATCAAATGAGATTCAAAGTAAAGGGAAAGAATGAAATCATGGAAAATTTTCTGGAATTTTTTTGGCAGCGTTTCCTCTACAACTGGACGATTTTTTTGTTGACTGAAAAGGGAAGAAATAACCTAGTTTTGGGAGTTTTGGTCTCTGGGCCGTAGCAGGCAGCACAGATGTTAAACATTCATGACTGACTGCGTTATGGAAAGTTCAACCTGTGTTCTTTCCAACGGTATGTTGCATACAATGTTTTCAAAAAATTAGGTGCCTGCAGCGCCTCTTTAGAGTTGGGTTATGTTTCTGAAGAAACTGGCTTGCTGCGGCGGTTCTGTAATGCGACAACAAGGCGGGCGGAAGGAAACGCGAGTGCGGACCTTTTCGCCAAAAACGACCTACTCCGCTACTTCTATGCCGTTCTTAGGATGGTTGAGCCTCGACTAATCAATCTGCTCTGCCAGACTTGGATGAGGAGTGGACTGGCGGCTGTAGCTTCCTAGCGGCGATTCAGTAGGTTCTAGGTCGTCTAGCGACTAAGTCACTCAGGGTGACGTCTAGCTCATGCATACCTATGTAAACGGCGGGTGAAACAGGGTGCGAGCCTCTGTGGGTGAGTGAGCCTTCGGGACCCGATTGCTCATGGCAATCGGAAAGGTTGGTCGTGGAGATTAACTTTGCGGTGAAGTGATGTCTCTCACAAATGACTCCTCTCACAAGTATGCCCCGACCAAGGTCGGGGCGCGGAGTCCATTCTCGTCATAGGGTAACCCAAGAGGGAGGATGGAGGATATAATTTTTTTTGTCCATTTTGTGTACGGGTTGACGCGAATCGACTAGGTAAATTTCTCTCGTCGAGTCTCAAAAGAAACTATATTTTGTTGTCCACGTGGAAACCCTAAGTTTTCGGCGTGATTAAGGATGGGGAGGTGGTGACAAAATGACTTCGTGCATGCGAGGGTATTTTGTCACCAGTCTGCGCCCCTCGTTCGATGGAGTGGCCAACATGTTTATAAAAGCGTGTTGCCACGCCACCGAATGGAGGTGGCATCCGGCGGAGTGGTCCCATCCGAACGCCCACCGGTGGCCCCTCGCGAGCCCCCTCGTCATGGCGAGGGGCCTCGTGAGGGGCTCCTTGACGGGTGGGGACCCCTTACGATGCCACATTGGGTCATGCCCAATGTGACAGCGCGGGCCCCGCATAGCCCATCGCGAATATTCGCGATGGGCTCGCGTTCCGCCGCTCGAGGTGTCGAGACCTCGAGCGGCGGCCGGATAGTGCGAGGCACTATCCGGTCGTCCTCCTGCGAATCGGAAGCTTCTAAAAAGCTTCCGATGCACAGGGCTGGACGGCGAGGAATTCTCCTCGACGTCCAGTCGACCGAGGTTGGGGGTTATCCCCATATTTTGAGACAGAGGACGCGACAGACCATTTTTGGGAATGGTCCGATCTATTCAATGTGACAAACTGACCTACATTATTCCAGGTTTGTTACAACTCCTGTCTGAAGACTGTCCGGTCTGATGAAATTTGAGCGTGCATTATGTTTTGTCTACTTGTACGTCGTCCAAGTGTCTGTCCGAAATTGTTAATGTTTTCAGTCGACTACCACTGTTTAAGGAGTCCAGCGCTGCCCGCTTCATGAGTCGTAGTTTGGCTTCAGAGGACACGTCCTCAAGCCCTGGGCCCCACATTGCCTAGCTAGGATTTTAAGGGCTTGTAGAGTTCGAATGAATGGACCTGTACCTTCGCTCAGCATTTGATTCTCGTCTCCTTCTTCCTACAGTGACTGCCCTCTCGCTATCAGTTTCCGCCTTTTGCATGGACCATCCTTCGACCAACCGCGTGGAAACCTTCCCGTTGGATGCATCTGGCGCGCTTCGGTTCTCGCCGCTTGCCCAACCGGCGCAAGGTTGCCGGACGGAAGTGAGGAATATGCCTTCGATCCTTCTGCAGGCTCCCAGAGAGCAGGCTCCTTGAAAGTGCACGGCGCGGTACAATGTCCGGCACAGGGATTCCACTTTGGTCGCGTCGTCTTTCTCCATGCTTTGCGTTAAATCGTTATCAACCGTCCGCGAGGTATAGGAAATCTTTGCTGGATGTGTCCGCATAACAAAGTCCGAAGGTGAAGAAACACATCCCCCGGACGGTCGACTCGGATGCAAGTAGCGGATCGACGTCAACACGAACGACTTCGTCGAGATCGATCATGCCAAACTACCCTCGTTCCTCCCTACCGTGATTGCTGGTCCGATCCTCTGGCACGGCCGGAGACAGCGCAAAGGAGGCCGTGACGACGAGTTGCGCGATCGTCGCAGGTCAAGCTGCAGTGCCCATCTCGTTGTACTTCGCTCAGAACGATTTATGTAGATTCATGCGTGCTTACACCTTAATCTGCGGTGATTTCGTTCGCGGCAACTGCCATTGCCGCCACAAGTTTACAGCAACTCCCGGATCAATGTAGCAGCATCAGCAGTAGCAGCAGCAGCAGCAGCAGCAGCAGCAGCAGCAGCAGTAGCAGTAGCAGCAGCAGCAGTAGCAGCGGTAGCAGCAGCAGCAGCAGCAGCATCAGCACCACAACTACCACCACCACCACCACCGCCACCACCACTAGCACCAGCAGTAGCAGGAAAAGAAGCAGCAGCAGCAGCAGTAGCAGCAGCAAAAGCAGCAGCAGTAACAGCAGCAGCAGGAGGAGGAGGAGGAGGAGGAGGAAGAGGTCATGGAGGGTCCCTCAGCGCTACGCACCTCGCGAGCTGCGACGGCCGCCCAGATGGCAGTGACTGCGCGTCGCTGCACCTCTCCAGCAGCGCGCGCTTCGTCTCCCGCCTCGCGCTGCTCATCTCCGGCTTCCCGCACATCGTCTCCCGTGGCGCGCGCTCTCTCGCCCGCAGGGCGCGCCTTTATCCCCGCTTCGCGATTCTCCTCACCTGCGCCTCGCCGCTCGGACTGTAGGGGCGAAGCGGCAGGGGCAGCAGCCGCTACTGCCGCTGCAGCGTACGAGCACGACTATGTGCAGTATGCAGAGTCTGCCGCAGCACCAGCAATACCGCGAGATCGCGCGTCGCGTTTCTCATCTCCCGGGCCGCGCTACTCCTCTCCCTATACCGCCCAGCCTTACATCGCCCCGCCTCTAGCGCTGCCGCCTCCTGGTGCACCCTGGCGGCAACCGGCCCTGCACAGGCTCAGCCACGCTGCGCCTGACGCACGCAACTCCGGAGGCCGCGCTGGAGATGGCAGCTGGCTGGCGCCTCTTGAGCCCGGCGCTCCGGACAGCAGAGGCCAGGCGCGCTCCGAGAAACAGTCCTCTTGCAAGGGTAACGCGAAGCAGGCTGAGATCGACTTTTTCTGCAACACCCCGATTTATGGGGACCTTTATGCGAGCCCTTCTGAAATCGACTCTATCTGCAATTCTCTGGCGGCAAGTGAACCAGTTTTTGGGCCGCCAGCGCAAGGCGCCGCCACCTCTCTACTGGACCATCATTTGTCGCCATCCTCGGAGGGGGGCACGGCACCATCCTCTGGGGAAAGGTTGCTTCTGGCATCCCCAATGAGCATTCCCGACGAAGATGATTCAGCAGCATCCTTGCAGAGAGGAGCATCCAAGAAGATTCCAGGAGGCACACGAACGTCAGGTGGTGAAAGGATTGTTTCATCAAGCGTGCTGTTACCCGAAGATCCTCTGGATCCCACGCTCGACCTGCTCGAACTTTCCACAAAGTGTCCTCCCACGACGCCAAGGACGAGGAACAACAGCTTCGTCTTTGGGACGCCTTCTGATGAAGTAAACGGCTGCTCTGCTGCTGCTTCTGGCAGCCGCGGAAGCAGGGGCAGCAGGCCAGATCGGCCATCATCAGCAGGAGCTGGAAGGCTGCAGGCCCCTTTTGGAGCCATCGCAGCAGCTGCGCCTGCTGCAGTAGCAGCGGGCAAAGCTGCTGAACATGGTGCATCGCCTCCCTTTTCCCTGGCATCAAAGCCTTCGGTAGCAGCAGCCGCAAGTTCCGCGATCCTTCCTGTGTCAGCATACGCTACCGCACAGACTGCTGCGACAGCTCGTGCTGCTCCCACTCACTATCCATCTGCACCTCCTCCTCGCGCTCCTTTGCTCCCCGGGCACGATTTGAACGGATCTGGGGACCTCGTGGCGCACTTCACAGGGGCAAGCTCACAAGCAGGCTTAGAGCAACAGGCGGGGCCCAGCAAGGCACGTCTTGGCTCGTCTGTGCACCGCGGCCAGCTCAGCAGCTTCATCGAGAAGCACATGCATTCGAGCATGACAATGGCACCCTTGCCGCCGGCCACAGCAGACCACCCTCATGCCTACCAGCGGCAGCCAAGCGCACGAAATGGGACACGGTCACCCACCGATCAGATTGCACATGAGGGCTCTTTGAGTTCCCATCCCTCCAGGGAACACCCTAGAATCGAGAAGTCTTTCGAGTCTCGAGTCATGTCCTCCACCTCGTCATCAGTGCCACCACCAGCAGCTGCAACAAGGCCTCAGAGTAGAACGGCTGCTGGAGAGAAGTCCGTGCAGGGGCCAAGACAAAACTCATCTACAGCCCCTCGGAACGCCGCGCGGATAGCTGTGCTTGCGCCATCTACTTCCTCGCTGCAGCAGCAGCGGCATCAGGAGCAGGAGCCCAAGCAGCTGAAGCAGCAGCACCAACAGCATCAGCATCAGCAGCAGCAGCAGCAGCAGCAGCAGCACCAGGGGCATCAGGAGCAAGAGGAGCAGGAGTTCCCTTCAGTAACGCGCAGCCGAACTGTACCTCTCATGAATGGGCGCCGTCTGTCTCCTGCTCCGTATGTGGATGAGAGGAGGAAGTCTGCTGCATCAAATGTCCTTTCAGTACCGACAGCGCTGCCACCGGCCCGTGGTCAGCAACTAAAAGGAGCAGCAACTACTGCAGACTGTGCCGTTGGACCTGCTTCTGCAGCAGGAAGAAGGCAACCTCTTGACCGGAGTGTGTCGGTAGGGAGTGCACATGTCGAAGAACGACGGAGGTCTCAGAGAAGGATTCGATTCGCCCTTGACGATGAACGAAATGGGGATGTCCAGATGTTTAGTCAACCACCTGCTGTCTCTACTGCTGCTGTTGCTCCAACTACTGCAACCGCAGGATCAGGATGGCCCAAGAGCAGCAGCGTCAAAAGCACCAGTGTCAGCAGCATCAGCAGTATGGTAAATTCTACAGATGGCAGTACTGGGAATGTTGGGAACAGGGTGAGCAGGACTAGTAGGCACTCTCTCTCTGCCCAGCAGGCTGTTCTCACTTATGTTGCTTCAGATCCCCTAGCGCCGCAGCAAGCCCCACACGCTGGACCAGCAGCTCGCATCACTGTGACTAAGACCTCCCCAGGCAGCCAGTCCAGCACATCTCCAAAGAACATCCTACGAGGGATTCTGAAGGGTGGATCAGGGGGCAAGGGAAACGCCGGAGACCATGGGATTGTTTCTGATGGAACAGAGACTGGAAGAGATTCTGAGGCCAGAAAACCCAAGGCTGGAACTGGCTGGGTGAAGAGGGTGTACTTGTAGACGGTGAGAAGTTTTTCTCTTGTCGACTCATGGACTAAAGTATCTCCTTTGGCTTTAGTGGCAATCATTCATGCGTCAACTTTCATGGTAGTGTGTGATGAGCAATTTGTTGTTATTCAGTGTGCTTGAGGGACGCTTGTCGATTGGTGCAGTTAAGAAACTGTTTGAACCTTGTGAGATAAAGAGGTGGTTATTGGGTGTAGCTAGTGAAGAGGTTGTGTCACTCGGTGGAACAAAACAACGATGAAGGAGTGGGGTGTCACGAGTGTGATGTAGGAGTTTCTTCTACCGAGTGTAATGAAGTCACATGTCAGAACGGCAGCCGCACTCCAAACCCTGCCATAGAATGTGATAAAGTGTGGGCGAGACTTGAAAGAGACTGGCATCTTTGCATATTCATGAGGGAGAAGGGGGAGTGATAAAGGAATGAATGAGGGAGGCACACACTCAAGGTGGAGGCGATGTTTATGTCTGTGGTCGAGTTGGTGACCCATCACACCTATAATGCCCTCTTGTCTTGCTCCACATCCTTTCTCCATCACACTTGTTCAGGACACTAAGTGGTGTGATCATGTTAAATAGCTTTCCACGTAATGGGAAACGTGCGTGGAAAAGCTCTCACACCCTATCAAAAGCAGCACCTGTCCAAGCAGTCGCTCTAAGCCACTTAAGATGTTCTTTCTCATGATTCTTCCTCATGGGAGCTCTGGCCCTTAGACACTTTAGGATGCCAGGGCTATCTCCAACTTATGTGTGTAGCTTTGGGGGAGATCTATTGTTTCTGTGTGCCAGGTACTGATCCTTAGGCCACCAGGCCAGACTACTTTGGTGTCAAGGTGAGTAGCCACCCTCGGTTTGATGTCGAGAGGTCGGGCTGGACCCCCGGGTGGTGGCGTGTGATTGACGTGCCTCTCGCACAGTCAGTACCACGCGTATCGGTCCTCGCTAAATAACCCCACTACTACTACTTGTGTTTTGGCTAACTCTTGAGCAAGCACAAGGTATCTGTTCTAGCCATGGCATGTTCTCTGTGGGACATCTCCCACATCCTTGTACCTCTACTGCATGAAATCAATGGTTCTAGTAGTTTAAGATGGTATCGGAGAAGGCGGAGGGATATTTTGTACTCTCATTCCGAGACCCTGGGGCATTCTTTGATTCGGCAACTTGTCTGCGGCACTCCCCAAGCACCGCTGTCAAACTCTCACCAGTCATCGCTCCCGGCCCATTCTTGCTCCAGCTGCTCCACCCGAGGCATTGGCAGCAACAACAGGTGCTGCCTTGCCATCGGCACTGCCCCGTATCTGGCACTCTGGCTTGGACACTCCGCACGCCAGCACATCTGGCATCTATGACATTTGCATCAGCACTATCTCTAGTCCTACCGTCCGCAACGCGGAATACCTCTTTCATAGGTAACTTCTCTTCGTAGCCCCTGGATCATCATTTGTACCACGCTCAAGCAAAGGCTCTCAGCCACTTAGTATGTTCTTTCTACTGACTCTTACTCATGGGAGCTCTGTCCGTTAGACACTTGAGAATGCCATGGCCATTTCTAAAATTGTGTGTGTAGTTTTGGGGAATTAATGTTTTTGGCAAGCCGGGGTTGACGTGCTTCTTGCACAGTCCACAACACGCTCACCGGATCTCGCTACTGAACCCCTGCTGCCAATGTTGTTTCACCAAATGAATACACGTGTTTCTTTTCGCCATGGCGTGTCCTTCATGGGACTCTTCCCATGACATTGTACCTCTGCTGTGTGACACCCATGGTTCTGGCAATCTGAATCACTAACTACACTGTGGTGTAGAGGACCACGCAGCAAGGAGAGGGTGGCAAGGAGGTGCATCCTCAAATGGAGTTGCATGGGCTTTGTGCCTCGACTCGAGGTGAGAAGCTGCACCGACAAGCTGCACCTGACGGCTAAAGGGCCGGTGCCGGGTGCCAGTGAGTTGCATACACAAGGCTCCTCTTCAGCGCCTGTGAAGAAGGAGTGCAGTGGCATGGTGCCGCACCTTCAACAGAGGATAACACGTTCTGGGCTGCAAAGGTGGTGGACTGAAGCCACGAGGCAGACACAAGAAGGGGCCGCCAAGTCTTGAGAGGAGGTGTTGGTGGTGGCACAGAGGATCAGATAACAGAGGGAGGATGCTATGAGAGCCTGTCCTCAACTTGATCCAACAGGGTTCTATGCACCAGTGGGCCACGACCAAGAGAACCACATGGCAGGAGGCCAGGCTCTGGGTTCACCGGCGAAAGTTATAGGTCCTCTTGGGCCTCTAGTGGCCCGGAGGGCTGTGCAAAGAAGAGAGCAACAGCAAGTGGTTGAGCTCACCATGTTTGAAAAATGTGCTCCAAGCGGCGCCAATGGTGAACCGCGGCCACAAGACAGGCTGAGATGGCACTGAAAATTCCTATAAGGGGATGGTGATGGCTGAGCAGAGGACCGAGCTGAAGGGTATGGTCAAGGTTTCATCAGCCCCAAGTCCTCAAGAAGGAGGGTGAACACTCGAGGGGCATGGAAAGGAGGATGCGGGAGGCAAGGTGTGTTGGTATCATGGGAGAAACTACTTGGATCGCCACTTCTCCAAGTTCTCCAACCAACGGGGAGGCAAGTGCATGAGGAGTGCGGCAAGGGAGCTGAGACCAAGGAACCGGCACCATATCTAATCTCCAAGATGGAGATGGAATGTTAGGTTGTGCGCCATGAACGAGTTGCAAAGGGGAGAATGTTGGAACAGTGCCCCTTGCCATGGCAGCAATGGTCCATGGGTGACCTCCAAAAGTCAGAGGAGAGTGGCTTAGTGGTTCAAGGAATCCATTGCAGAAGCCAATGACCCGGACTGAGGTCCAACCTCTGCAAAACTTAATATCAGAGTCTGAGGTGGAAGCAGCCACATATTCCAGGAGATTTACTGGAGGATTGAAATCTTCTGGAGAAGGTGTTCTTGCTTGTGGAATCTGGCGGAAGGAGTGGTTCCGTCCAGATAGGTATAGTTGCTTCCACGATGAATGTGTCGGTTCCTTGAAAGAGAGATGCCTTCTAGATGATGGTTGCTTCATCTAGAAGATCGGTGCAGGTCCAGGGAAGCAGGCTTCTACCTCTGGTGAGGATCCTTGATCTAGAAGCAACCACCACTAGAGAGGGACAAGGATTCATGCGTGGAACCTTCTGCATAGCAAGCCATTCTAGGAGGAAACTCAGCCTTTTGAATCTAATTTCATACATGATAAAGGATGAATGTTATACCTGTGGCTATACAAGGCCGCTTAGTCCTGGAATTTCACATCAAACAATCATGAAAAATGGCGTGAAATTGATCAACCAACTGATTGATGTCACCATGTGGCTCCCATGGCCTGGTTATTTGCCATCCTTGGAGCAACAAGCCTCCATCGCCCCAGTACCCTAAAAAACAGTGAGACGAGTGAACGAGGTCAGCCTGGTCTCCTCAAGGGTGCATGCACACCCTCAGGCCAACACCCCAAGCTCAAGGGCCTCTAGTATTTCCCATGAATTCTCATATATTTTCCATCAAGTCTGTCCTGTCTAGCATGGACATAGCCAAAATGGTGTAGAAATGGGCGTTGTGCAAATGGGAATTGCGGAAATGATTGGCTGCCTAAAGCTCATATAATTGTGCACCAGGTTGTGGTGTGATACAAAGCACAGTGCTATAACCACGCCAACTCCTGGGTCCTGGGCAATGTGCTGACTGATGCACTTGGGCCTTGTTTGAGGTCATCCCTGTCTATGCCCCACCCCTTTGATGGTTGGCACACAACCACAAGAGCCAAGTGAAGAGCACACGGTCTGGTGTTGCCACCGGTGCTGAGGCTGAAATTGATGCCGCTGCCAACACTAATGCCAAGGCCAAGGCCTGCATGCATTCCCATATTGATGCCACTGTTACCCATGTCAATGCCACTGTCACCAAAAACGATCCTAAATCACAGGATGATATTGATGCACAAGCAGAGGATGATGCTCATGCCAAAGCGGAGGTTGCCACTGGGACCGATGCTGAAGCCAATGCTGCCACTACAGCTTTTTATTCCTTTGCCAGTGGCGATGCCGATGCCAACAAGTATGTAGCCAATGCCAGTACCAAAGATAAGGCCGGAGCCCATGCCAATGCTGATGCCAAAGTCGTTTCCAGTGTCTGAGAGGGAGGGCTGAGAGGAGAGGGACGGAGAATTTAAGGGGGAGGAGAGAGAAGACAGGGAGGAAAAGGAAGATGGGGACTGTGGAGGAGAGGGAGGAGAAGGGGGAGGGGTGGAGAGGGGGGTGGATGAGAAGGATAAGGAAAGGGAGGAAAAGGGGAAGGTAAGATGTGAGTGAGGGCAAGGAGAGGAGGGATAAGGTGGAGGGTGGGTGAGGAGAAGGTGGNCCCCAGTACCCTAAAAAACAGTGAGACGAGTGAACGAGGTCAGCCTGGTCTCCTCAAGGGTGCATGCACACCCTCAGGCCAACACCCCAAGCTCAAGGGCCTCTAGTATTTCCCATGAATTCTCATATATTTTCCATCAAGTCTGTCCTGTCTAGCATGGACATAGCCAAAATGGTGTAGAAATGGGCGTTGTGCAAATGGGAATTGCGGAAATGATTGGCTGCCTAAAGCTCATATAATTGTGCACCAGGTTGTGGTGTGATACAAAGCACAGTGCTATAACCACGCCAACTCCTGGGTCCTGGGCAATGTGCTGACTGATGCACTTGGGCCTTGTTTGAGGTCATCCCTGTCTATGCCCCACCCCTTTGATGGTTGGCACACAACCACAAGAGCCAAGTGAAGAGCACACGGTCTGGTGTTGCCACCGGTGCTGAGGCTGAAATTGATGCCGCTGCCAACACTAATGCCAAGGCCAAGGCCTGCATGCATTCCCATATTGATGCCACTGTTACCCATGTCAATGCCACTGTCACCAAAAACGATCCTAAATCACAGGATGATATTGATGCACAAGCAGAGGATGATGCTCATGCCAAAGCGGAGGTTGCCACTGGGACCGATGCTGAAGCCAATGCTGCCACTACAGCTTTTTATTCCTTTGCCAGTGGCGATGCCGATGCCAACAAGTATGTAGCCAATGCCAGTACCAAAGATAAGGCCGGAGCCCATGCCAATGCTGATGCCAAAGTCGTTTCCAGTGTCTGAGAGGGAGGGCTGAGAGGAGAGGGACGGAGAATTTAAGGGGGAGGAGAGAGAAGACAGGGAGGAAAAGGAAGATGGGGACTGTGGAGGAGAGGGAGGAGAAGGGGGAGGGGTGGAGAGGGGGGTGGATGAGAAGGATAAGGAAAGGGAGGAAAAGGGGAAGGTAAGATGTGAGTGAGGGCAAGGAGAGGAGGGATAAGGTGGAGGGTGGGTGAGGAGAAGGTGGAGGAGAATGATCAGGGTGGGTAAGGAGGAGGAAGAAAATGATGACGGAAAATGGAAGAAGTGAGTGAGGGAGAGGAGGAAAGGGGAAGAAAATGGGTAGGCAGAGGGGAATGGGAGGGAGTGGGTGAGGGGAAGGGGGAGGGGGCTGGTGGGAGGGCTGGGAGATAAGGAAATGATGAGGAAGAGGAGAATGTTGAAGGTGGAAAGGGGGAGAAGAGGGAAGTAGAGGGAGGGAGGAGAGAGTGAGAGAGATAGAGAGAGAGAGAGAGAGAGAGAGAGAGAGAGAGAGAGAGAGAGAGAGAGAGAGAGAGAGAGAGAGAGAGAGAGAGAGAGAGAGAGGGAGAGAGAG
>SZWC01003512.1:165343-175993 GCA_023375785.1 Penium margaritaceum
GGGGGGGGAGGGAGGAATGGCTTAAGCAATGGAAGGGAGTGTGATTGATGATGAGGAGGGAGGTGTGAGAAGGAAGAGAGGGAGGAGAAGGGGGAGGGAAGGATGGGACATATGAGGGGGAGAAGGAGAGAAAAATAAAGGGAGATTTGATGAGGTATAGTTAATCGATGTCCTTTTATACACACGTGGACCTCTGTATCAGCTTACATGTACTCTCATGGTAGTTTCTTGGGGGTTTCCTAGTGTGGGGAGGGGGGAGGGGAGGAGGAAAAGTGTATGGGGCAAGTGTATGGAGTACTGTATCACTATGTGGGTGGTAAGTGTATCATATTCATACACGTGTATCATGTACTTGGATGTCTTCCTTAGTGTGAGTGACCACTGATAGGGAAGGGAAGAGGGGGGGGGTGGGAAGAGTGTATGGGACAAGTGTATGGGGTAGTGTATCACTGTCCGGGTGGTAAGTGTATTTTATTCATACACATGTGTTTTGTGTAGTTGGTTGTCTTCCTAGGTATGAGTGATCACTGATACGGAGGGGAGGGGGGGAGGAGGGAAAAGTGTATGGGACAAGTGTATGGGGTAGTGTATCACTGTCTGGGTGCTAAGTGTATTGTACTCATACACATGCGTATTTTGTAGTTGGATTTCTCCCTTGGTGTGAGTGATCACTGATAGGGAGGGGAGGGGGAGGGGAGGAGGCGAAAGTGTATGGGGCAAGTGTATGGGGCAGTGTATCACTGTCCTAGTAGTAAGTGTGTTTTTTTCATACACATGTGTATTTTCATAGTTGGGTATGTTCTTCGGTGTGATTGATCCCTAGCAGGGATAAGAGGTGGAAAGTATATGGGGCAAGTGAATGGGGTAGTATATCACCGTGTAGGTAGTAAGTGTATCATTTTCATACACATGTATATGATATAATTGGATATGTTCCTTGGTGTGAAAATGTATGGGGCAAGTGTATGGGATAGTGTATCACTGTGTGGATACTAAGTGTATCTTTTTCATACACGTGTATTTTAATAGTTGGATATGTTCCTTGTCGTGACTGATCCTTAATGGGGAGAGGAGTGGGGGAAGGGGAAAGTGTATGGGGCAAGTGTATGGGGTAGCGTATCACCGTGTGGATTGTAAGTGTATCGTTTTCATACACATGTGCACTATATAATTAACATGTGCCTTGGTGTGAGTGATCCCTTAAGTGTACACTAACGTACCCTACTGCCAAATGATTTCATTATGAATCAATTATTTCTTAAATACGAATTTAAGTATTCGTGTGTGCGGATGATGTTTATCACTTTTTTTCAGTTTGAAATCACTTGTGTGAAACCTAAATTATTTAAAACCGCAAATTCATGTGGCACTAGGGTATGTGGTATGTATCACTCTCTGGGTAGAAGTGTACCTCATTCACACACTCGTGTATCGTGATTTCACATACATTCCATTTATCATGCGCAAACAAGAGAGGAAAATGTGCATACATTAAGTGAGTTTTTTGAGATGTATGTATGAATGTTATGAAGCCTTGTATCTAATTTTAATATTTTTATGAGCTATAGTCTGATGATTAAATATGATGTGCACTTTCCAACGGTTGTTCATACAAATATGTTTTTTATGCTATATCCTATATGTGTTTGCCATGTGCTTAGTGTGATGGAGGAAAATGTGAATTTCTTTTCATATTTTATGATATTTTTACTGTATTTATTCTGTATCACCATACGATGTATGTGTATGTTTAGGAAAAATATGCAGAGGTGCTCTCATGGAAAACATATATCACGTTTAGCTCTCCATTTGAAAATTCAACAATTGTGAATGAAGGTAGAATTGTATCCTGCAATTTCCCATAGCATTCCGTTGCCTTCGTATTCTTTTGTGAAAACGTATGGGCTCATGTCTTCATAGACGTATGTTGGGGTCAAAAAGGTTCCTTGCATATTTCTGTTGTATTCTTAAAGGACATACATTGGTCTCTTTCCTAGGTGTTTGTGATTAAGTCTATCGTGTAAACTTGTTTTCAGAACACACCTCGATAGTTCATTTGCATGTGTACCATCGTACGCATGCGAGTTGCCGGAAGTTTCCGAGTACTCGGTGTTAATCGTTTCACAAGTGTATTTTTTTCCGATCGGATCCATAGATCCGCGTGTACACACGCTCATACACTTGCCAAATACATTCGTACAGTTTGGCGCGGTGACAAGACCCCCTCCGCGCGGACCCCCCTCCCCCCTCCCCCCCCTCCCCCGCACGGAAACTGTATGAGGGAACTGTATGTGGTAGTGTACGTGGCGAAGTATGGAACCAGCCAGAAATCTGTACATTACTGTACTTGCCGTGGCGATTGAGCATCCGTCCGGGATCTACGGGGCGCCACTCACCATTGTGCGCCCCTCCATTGTGCACACCGTGCGACGGTTGTACGCAATAAAAAAACTGCACGTGGCCTATCGTACGATGTATCGCACGCCGGCAAGCCGGAAACGAAACCTTTTTGTTTCCAATTTGTTAACGGTCGCACACAACGGAAGAAGAGCACCTTCTCGGTGTCTCCTGATTCTTGCCGTTCGATCAGTCGATTGGACATATGACGAAGAACAAGCAGTAGATAGAGAAAATTCCCTGTCTATTGTTCTCATAAATTTCTTCCTACGACTTTTGACTTGCTAGAAGTGTTGAATAAAGAACTCTGACCACATATTGCAGAGAGCAAGAAAAAAATGCAGAAGAACGCTTTCGGTCGTTCGACGCGGTGATCCGACGGCGAATTGCCATCGGATTACCATGTTTCCAGTGTCTAGATACTTATGACTAGTAGACTATAGACATATTTTGCAGAAACGTGGTATGAGATATCCAAAATTTATCAGTGATTTTTCTTCGACAAATAAGACCCGTAATGAGTGACAATAAGACAAGACCACAGGATATCCTGTAAAATCGACTAGATGACAACAAGCTACTTACTAACGAACGATCAACCCACTGTTGTATCGCAAGATCGATAACCGTTGAGGTCTCGTTCTCGTTATACTCAGGAAAACAGGAAAAGCAGTTACCGGTCTTGTCTAACGTAGCGAACAGTCTCGATTGTCTGTGGATAAGCCGTTGCATTTATCTAATGGTGAGAGAAAGGCACAAAAGAATCTGGCTAACCCGACTGATTCTGAAAGGTGATGGACAACTGAACCGTATCGTTCCACCGAGAAAATGGACACGACAAGAACAATGTGGTCTCGGTTTTGTTTTTCTGACGAAAAGAATTAACCCGTCATCCTTTGTATTGTCCATCGGACAATACGGAGGACGATGTCAAGTGAACAAGTGAACCATGTCCATCGGGCGTAAGCTTGTGCACCGATTATCGCAAACGACAGAACACTATATAAATAGGGAGTCAATGAAAATCGACCGATAGTCCTTTTTTTTTCTTTTGGTGGTTGAAGGTATGACGTGTGCATGATCTTTCGCATTTAAATTAAACCGCGAAAGGAAAAAGCTTTAGGGGTCCTTCCGGAGACAACGAATCTCTAAAACTCCTAATGCGCACAGTCAAGATTAGGGACAGAAGTAGTCAATCAATCAATTGCAAAGATGACCAAGTTAATATCTTGGACAGTATATACGTCACATGATTTTCTTTGACACAGTATGTTATAGCATACTACATTTTTCATAGAATTTTCTTCAAAGACTAGGAAAAAGTGTATTCTCATCAATCTAGTCACAAGAAAGTTCGAAGAAAGAGTGTGAACCTAAACTTGGTACTTCTCAGAAACTTCTGTCATATGTGTGTGAGTGTTGTACACTTCTTTTGATGTGTATGGATTTGAGGTCATTGGTTACAAATGGATTTGATGTGACGGGGACGGGTGAGGGGAAGGGTGTGAGGGGGGCAGGGTGCATGTGGGGAGGGCATGCAATTGGGGATTAAATAGGGAGAGCTTGCACAGGGAGGCTATGCAAGTGGATGGTGCACATGGGATGGGTACAAGGGAAGGACGTACAAAGGGCGGAAATGCATGGGGAGGGCCCTTTGAGATTTGAGCCACTCGGAGGGAGTGACGCGTGGGAGGGGGTAGTCTGCATGGACTAAGCGGCCCGTGGGGTGAGGGAGACACACTAGGATGAGGAGGTGTATAGGGAGGGGATGGTGTGTTGGGAGTGGGAGTTGCACCAGGAGCGGACAACCCTCTAGGAGGAATCGACCCGCTTGGAGGGGGCAGCCTTCTGCGAGGGGGGAGCGGTCATGAGGGAACCACTGGCTGAGATGGTGCCTTGCCTGCGGAAGAGGCCAAGAACATGGTGGACCCCTCCTTGACAGTAACTGGTCAAGGAAGGCCAGGGAGGGTCTCCCCCCTTTTTCCAGGGAAACAGCACAAGTCAGTCTTTCTTTGCACTGAAATACAAAACATCTCCTGGTCATCTTCACCAGGTACTTGCATTGTTGAATTTTTGCACCAAGCGGATGTACATTTGTTCAACATGTTATCTGCACAAGCTTCACCAGTTTGTGCCACTTACCAGCACATGACCTTCTTCTCTCATAGTCTTCTCCTTCTAAGACACAGTTACCTTAGTCTCTGGTGTCAGTACCCGGTCCCTCATGATCTCATTCAATGGCATCGCCTGCATCGTCTGTGGTGCATGAATCTTCCATGCCAGCTGTGCCTCCCATGCCATCTGTGTTGCCTGCATCCACTGAAATGCCTACGCTGCCCTCCTCCATACCGCCGATGCCGGCCATATATTATTTTTCATTCTGGCCAACTCCTGAACCGTCGGTCCCTGCCCCCTCTGTTCACGCCCCATATCTCTATGATTGTGCTCCTGGTGGAAAGTTGCATCCTCTGCAGTTCCAGTCTGCTGCCCATCCAGTTTTCTCTGACTACCAGCCCTATCCTCTGTGGTCAAAGTCTGTCACTCCTGGTGGGTCTGGGCCTTCTCTGGCTACTGGTCAGTCTCCCCCTACCAATGGCTTTGATGGTTATGGATTGCAGGACTATGTATTCCAGCATTTTCCTGACCTCAGATGCAAAACACTCTCTTTTGTGTTCCATCACGCATGTGAGGTATCTTTGTCTACTCGCTCCACAGAGGCTCTTGTTCCATCTTTGTCCCAACAACGAACCTCTTTACAGCAAGCATGCAATGTACCAAAAACCAATCTTTGGAAATATTAAATGTATGATAAGCTTCAAATTCTCAATTTTATGATGATGTTGGGCTTCTGGCCGCAATACAAACACAACATGCTGGATTCACCATTGAAACATTAAACCAGACAGGTTGGTTGAGCAATACATGGCCTTCTCATTTCAACGTTTCTCCCATTGTGCCTGTATTGGACTTTGATGAGGCCTTTCAATCAGCTGTGATTTAGAAGAATAAAAAAAACAGAAAACAACACAACACAACACAACACAACACAACACAACACAACACAACACAACACAACACAACACAACACAACACAACACAACACAACACAACACAACACAGCACAACACAACACAACACAACACAACACAACACAACACAACACAACACAACACAACACAACACAACTTGTCTCTCATTAAATGAAAAGGGAACTGCACATGACCATACATCCGGCACAAGGCCCTTTCCGTAGTGTCCGACCTCTGGTCCATCAAGCCTCCAGCACACTCAGCCCATAGGCCCTTAACCACACACTCTGCCTGCACTCAGCCCGTAGGCCCATATAAATAGACCCACAACCTCCTGTCCTGCACTCAGCCCGAAGGCCCCTCTGAAAAAAACTCCTATCCTGAACTCAGCCCGAAGGCCCTTAAAAACCACTCGTCTATCCTGACCTGAGCCCGAGGGCCCTTAAGCAACTCCTATCCTCCTAGCCTGGTGCTCTACTCTTGGTCCACGTAGCCCAGGTCCGCCAACTCCAGGTCTTCGCCACGGTCGTGAAGGACCCTCCTGGCCCGTGCGACATCTCCGGCCAGGGCTGTGTCGCGCGCCCACTCCGCCGCCCGCCGACGGATCTGCTGAGCCTGGGCACTCTGGAGTGCCACACCCAGTCGCTGGTTGTAGTGGGCCCTCACCGGCACCGCCACTCCAGGGGTGCCCCCCACCTGCTGCATCCACTGCTGTGTCGCCTCCGTGCAAGCCTTGAGCAGACTGCCCAGGCCGCGCGAGAACGCCCCAAGTGTCTTCATCGCCGGGAAGCAAAACTCCCTCATGTCCCGCTCCCCTCTCCACCTCTCATACTTCCGCTCCTTCACCCGGACTGCCATCTCGCAAGCCACTCCCGCTCTCTCCTCTGTTCTGCTGCCAAGGCTTGGCCGCTGTGGATCGCCTATCACCACGTCGAGCACCCGAAGGTGTCCTGTCGCTGGGTCCAGGCACGTGATGTCGGGCCTGCCCTCCGGCAGTACCCCCTCCGGCTCCACTGCCACTCCACTCGGACCGCTCTCCCGCATGACCGTCGCCAGCTCTCGCACTACCGCGTAGTGAGCTGCACAAGGTGCCCCATCCAGCGTGCACCGAAGTGCGTGCTGGGGTGTATCACAGCGCGGTCCCTGCAGGAGCAGCGGGACGTGTGGCGGAGGTGTGCAATCGGGAGCCCCAGCCGAAACCTGCACGCCACTCTCCAGTCAGCTGTCGACATGCACAACCTGTCGGTCACCGACCAGGGATGGGCGAGGAGCCAGTCGCCGCTGTGGTCCCCCTGCACCGCTGCCAGGTGCTGTAGCTGTGGTCGCCCCTCCTCCACCCCTAGGTCCCGCACCACATCGTGGCGCAGGCTTGTCAGCAACTCCTCGTAGTGGGTGTCATAGAGGTCCTGGAACAACCGTTTTGGGCTTCCGCTCTCGCACCCCTCTAACTCTGGCACCTTCTCCCTCACAGCACCATTGCGCGCTCACACAGCTCCGCAAACCCTGCTCCAGTCCACTCTCCCTCCCGCCGACGCTCCCCCCCACCCTCTGATGGCTGCTCCTGCCGCACCAACAGCTGCCGCACCGCCTGCCACGACGACTGCACAGCCAGGAGAGGGGGGCCAGGTCCGCCACGGACGTCAGTCCCAACACCCCTCGCCTGATGGGCAGCTGGGCCTGACGCTCCGCATGTACCACTGCATGCACCTCTCTCTCCCCTTGTCCCCCCTCCAGCCCCAAGAGGCCCCTGAGGCATTGGCCCACCTTCTCGTCAAAATGTCACAGGCGTGCCGTCCACCACTCTGACGGTGGTACGAGAGAGGGTGAGGTGTGACAGCTTGCGTGTCGTGCACTCCCGCAGAATACTGAACGCCGCCTATGCGTCTGGTAGGTGCTGCAGCTCCCCCGTCATGGCCTCAACCGCCTGCACGGCCTCATCCAATCGCCGCCGGCAGAACAGCTCCCCTCCAATCGGCGCCCCCAAGATCATCATCCTTTCCGCGGTACGCGGGATGTCTGCCAAGCCCGCAGGTACCTCTCCCCCCTCTCCTGGCACATACATTTGGCACTTACGTGGCTGCACCTCCATCCCCACTGCTGGTAGCTCATGCGTGAGGGCTGCATACGCCTCCCCCAACCGCTCCACCGGCCCCAACAGGTATGTGTCGTCCAGATACGCCAGTACCCTCCCCTCCCCCGCCATAGCCGCCTGCGCTGTCTCCAAGGCCTCCTGCTGCGTCAGCGCATAGAGGAAAGGGCTGATGGGGTCTCCCTGCCGAATCCCTCGCTCCGACCGGATGATGGCCGGCTGCACCCCCCCTGAAAAAGCAGGTCGGATGGCCCCTGGTAGAAGAGGGCCGGGGGATGAGCCTCGCAAAACCTCGCTCCCGCAGCGCCTCAAAAATCGCCGCCCGCTCCACCGTGTTGTACGCATTGTGCACATCCACGCTGAGCACCCCCCAGTCCGGCCGAAGGTGCAGCTGCTCCGAGATCACATGGAACACCGTGTCGAAACCTGCCTGCGTCCCCACCGCTTGCTGGAGCAGTACCACCGTCCTCTCCATCTCTGCCTTCTCTGCACTCACCATCCATCGCGAGAGGAGGCGGGAGATAGCCTCCCCTATCGCGATCGGCCTCACCCTCTCATCAGGCTTGGCCATAGCAATAAGGCGGCTCGCTGCCAAGAGACGCCGAGCTGTCGGATGGAGGCGTCCCTGGCACAGGGACGCGAGGAGCTGCGCCAGGAGCCTGGTCAGTCTTGTGTCTCCTACCACCACCTGTCGCAGGTGATCCAGTGTCAATCCCGACGGCCCTCCCGCCGACCCTCTGCTGCTATCCAAGAACGCCCGTCAAACGCTGTGAACCGAGGGGCGCCCGGCGTGACGGTCACACGTCGAGCCCTTGGGATGAACCTCCCCACCTTCGACCCCTTGGTGTGTGGGCCAACCTTTGAGATGTTGCACGACCCTCTCCTAGCAGCAAGACCGCTGCTAGTGACCGAGGTTCCCGCCGTGCGACTCTCCCGGTGGCGTTTGCACCAAGGTGCGCTGCGGAAGACTTGTAGGATCGAATGGGCGTGTGCAAGGCAATACTTGGAATACAAGGAGAGTTGGGCAAGGAATGAATCCTTAGACTTGATAGATCAGTACAAGATAATGTACAGAGTCTCTGAATAAGATTGGCATGCGTAGAACAACCCCTAGGCTTCCTGATGTACCAGCCCCTATGAGCCAGCCAAAAGCTACTCAGCATCCCGAAGCCCTCTATCAAGGCGCACTCATGCAAATAACACATGAATCATGTAGTACGTACCAAGAGATTTCCAACGCACCAAAGAACGCCTCAATCCGTGAAGAAACGGCTAAGTTATGGCCGTTTGAGTGCTCCACGCGTGACGGCCGCTGGCAGCACCGCCAGCGGGGGTCACGGCCGCCCGAAGCACCTTTGCTTGCGAATGCAGCTCCAGCCGCCATCCCGAAGCACCCATGGACCCCAATGAACCTTGCCTCATTGGCTAAGCGTCCATCCATGGGCGCTTCGGCTGCAGTGGGCGAGAAAATCGCTCCGCCGTGGTCGGGGTCGAACCGGTACGTCTCCTGTTTTCTGGAAGTACGTCTCCCACCTTTGTACGGCCGTATCTTTCTCGTCCCTATATCAAATGACCCGGTTCTTGGGTCGATTTTGCACGCTTTTTCACGTAGAATACAATTAGAGCATCAAAACGTGAATTTGAGCTCAGCATGATGAAGTAATCACCACCGCAACCGGCGGCTCCCATAACATCACCCCCCTCCGAGGGCGCACCGTCCCGGTGGGCTCCTGGTACGCTCGGAGGACCGTATTGACAGCACCGCCCCTGTGGAAATCGGCTTCAGGGATCCAGCAGTTGTGCTCAGGCCCATAGCCGAGCCATTGCACCAGGTACTGCCACCCGTTACCGCGTCAACGGTGCCCGAGAATATTCTCCACCACATAATCCTCTTCACCCTCCACCAAGACCGGTGGGGGAGGAGCCTGTCCCCGCGCCGCGGACTGCGCATCCGGCTCCTTGTAGGCCCTGAGAAGAAAAGTGTGGAACACGGGATGGATCCCATAGTGATCCGGCAGCTCCAACTCGTAGCTCACCGTGGACCGCTTCTCCTTGTCCGGAAAAGGGCCCACCCACCGTGGCTTGAGCTTGCCGTTGTCCACCCCCGCCAGCTGCAGGTTCCGCGAGCTCAGCAGCACCTGTTGTCCCACCGAGAACTCCTCGGTTGTCCGGTGCTTGTCCGCTTGCCACTTCATCTGCTGCTGTGCCTTGTGTAACGCCTCGCGTACACCGCACAACACCTCTGTGAAGTCACTTGTAAACTGCTCCACTGCGGGTAGGTCCGACCCTGTTGCCATGTCTGAGGGACATGCAGGCTGTACCCCATACACTACCTCAAAGGGAGACCGTCCCGTAGAGGCATGTACTGCTGAGTTGTAGGCAAAATCAGCCACCGGGATCTTGCATTCCCATCCCTCGCCATCCGGCTCCAAGATCCCCCGCAGTAGCTGCTCCATGGTCTGATTGGTGCACTCAGTTTGGCCATCCATTTGGGGATGGTAGGCCGATGAAAGAGCCACACGGGTGCCCAACTTCTTGAAGAGTTTCTCCCAAAACCGAGAGGTGAAACGTGGGTCGCGGTCCGAGACCATGCACTTCGGCACCCCGTGAAGTTTGATGAAATGTTGCAATAGGAGTTGAGCCGTTTCTGCTGTCGTGACCTTCTCTGCACATGGAATAAAGTGCGCCATCTTGCTGAACCGGTCCACAACCCATTTATGCCCAATCACCCCAAATCCGCACACTCAATAAAGTGTGTACAACATTGCAACATATGGTGAGGATCCTTCTAGGAAACCAGCCTAGAACATTGACAATGTTTCTTAGAAATTGTTACTTGGAATCATGTTCACTGTTACTTTTGTGTACATGACCACACGATTTTCATTGAACTTTCTCAAGAAATACATGACCTGAAAACATTTTTGAAGTAGAAATTCTACGGAAAAATCTGAAAGTAAATTTAACGTCAGTGATTTCACAACGTTACCTACTATATTCTTTTTGAGACTTCATGTTATGTTTGTATTTCTATCAATGACGCTTAAATGTGCTCGATACTAGAAATGCTGTACTCGTGATCACGGCTCGCACGAGAGGTCATCTCGTTTTTTGTATCATCGCTCGAGCGTTGCC
>SZWC01003512.1:185513-195675 GCA_023375785.1 Penium margaritaceum
CCTCTCTCTCCCCTACCTCCCCCTGTGCCTGCTCTGCGCTCACCATCTCCGCCTCCTCTCTCGGGGGACCCCGATCCCGGCTGCACTCCCTCTCCGCTCTCCTCGGGCTCCTCTGCTCCCTCTCCTCCGGACGATGCGTGCTCATCATCTGGCTCGCTTCCCCCCTCTTCCTCTTCCCTTCCCCCCCAACCGGCCCTCCGGAGGATGTCCTCTGCATCTGCGCACTGGTCAAGGAGGCTCGCCCGTAAGGCGGCTTTCGCGCCTGCTGCACAGGCGGCCGCAACCTGGCCCGCTCCCCGAGCCGCGTATGCACACGGGTGCCACTGCCACTGAGGTCTCCCAGTGCCCGGACCCTGTCCGATATCTCACCAATGAACGCTCTGCCCTAGCGAGCCCATCGTGCCACTGCCCTGCCCGCTGCTGCCACCTCTCCCCCTCCCGCTCCCGACGTCCTGTCCACTCCTCCCAATGCCGTGTTGAGATCCGCCAGTGCCGCCACTGTCTGTGCCCTCAAGTCTGCCCTCTCAGCTGTAGACCGTACCACCCGCTGCATGTCTGCCACGATCTCGCTGGCACCCACCGTCGTGCGCTCCACCTCCCAGGCTGCATCCTCCACCACCAAGGAGAGCATCTCCCACTCCTGGAGTCACCCCTGCCGTCGCTGAGCCCCACCCATAGCCTGTACCAGCATAAGGAGGCCCCCGGCCGCCGTGGCCACCATATCCGCTGCCGCGTCCACCTCTGGGTGGAACGGTGGGAGCGGGGGGTGGGCCACCGCTCTTGGCGGACTCGGTGGGTAGGGGAGGAACAGGTCATAGTAGGTAGGTACGAAGTCCCCTCCAGGGCCCCCCCTGTCCCTGCCCCCTGGCCACATGGCTGATGCTGCCGCTCCTGTACGCTCCGCCTCCAGTTGACCCTCTCGGACCCGCTCTCCTGCTGCACGCACCACTGCAAATGTCCGCTGTGCTGCCTCTGCCACTGCCCTAGTGAGGTCGGACTGAGGCGCGACTTGCTGAAGATTTGCCCCTCCGCATGCCGAAGTGCGGCGCTGGGAGACGCCGACGAGCCACCAGAGAGAGGAAATTCCTCGTCGACGGATCTGGCGACTCGAGGATTGCTCTAATCCTAAAATGGAGGATTGCCCCTTCAAGTTGACGAGTCGCTGAATCCGGTGGAAGTTGTTTTCACCGGAATTAGACAAGTAACGAGGGAGATATGGGCTTCCAAAGTTGGGGTGTGCGCGGCGGCTCTGAGAGTCGGCCGCGGTTCGACCGGAGGTGGACAATCCACCTGACCGAGTAACAAAAGTCCATCTGGAGATTGTACTCCGGAAGGGCTGCCGAGGCGTCTGGCGAATGATCCGCCGGATGCCAGTAGTGCAGTTTGTTACTGAGGGACTTAGCCAAATTCCTGGCTCGGCGTCCGGAACTCAGTAGTACATTTTGTTACTCGGGGACTTGGTCAAAATTCCGACTGCAGGTCCGCGAACAGGTTTCGACCCACATCCATCCCCATCACCAAACTCGATGATTAACTCATTGAAACAGACCCCAAAGGTGCAAGGGGCGCCGTCACTACGCGTGGGGACATCTGCGCCTCCGGAATGGCGTTTTGATGGGTCCTTGATGTGTGAAGGCGCCTCGGCGGGCGACGTGGTGCGCGCCGCCGAGTGAGCGGCTGGTTTGAGGTGCTGCGCTTCGACTGACGTAGCGGGAGCTACGGTTATCCGAATTGCGTACGGTTTGGTGCGTTGGAGAGCTCATGACTAGCGCTACAAATGTTCAGATCATGTCCATGTTAAAAAAACTAATGCAAAATCGCGTTATTCCCTTCGCAAAAGTGATTGTCTCACATTTGTCTGCAACTGCCAGAAACATAGCGTGAGGCGACCAGAAAGCTCACGCTTAGACTCAGAACCTGCACAAAGGTAGCCTTGAACGTAGAAGGCCAGTCAGGCCACGTTGGAACTGCCTCCACCCGGGGGCCAGTTTCTGACAAAGGGTTATGGGCCCACGGCCCTGACCGGTCTCCACATCGTTCACGGCTTCCGCGGCGGACGGGATTGTCGTCGGGGACGACATCGCCGTCAAACTCTGAGGTCCCGGAGTAGAAGACTGCGCAATGGCGCATAAGGAGATGCACACCATCCAGAAGTATGCGGGGGGCCCTGGCTTTGGCCTATGGAGGTGGCACTTCGAGATCCACCTCGCGCATAAGGGTGTGCTGCAGGTCATGCAGGGAACGGAAGTCCTCGACGAAGCGACGGCGACGGAAGCGCAGAAGGAGGCCTTCGCAAAGAAGAACACGGAGGCGCTCATGCTGCTGGTTTCCGGGACGGCCGAGTCGCAGTGGGGCAGCCGAAGCTTGGCTACAACTCTGTGCAATCCATCAATCCAAGTCGCTGGCGAACAAAATCTTCGCGATGAAGCGACTCCTGGCGGTGAGAATCGAGGAGGGAGATGATGTCATCACCGCCATGCAGCAGATCGAGTCGCTCGCCTCACAATGTAATGACGTGGGGTGGAAGATCGACACGCCGCTGCAGGCGATGGCCCTCCTCATGGCCCTTCCTAACAGTTGGAGCCCTCTCATTACAGTCTTGGGAGGATGGGCAGAGGACAAGCTCACCTATGGCACGGTCTCAGAGTACATCCGCAACGAGGTGTAGCGACGGAGCTGCGGGGAGTCCTCGTCGTCCTCATCGGCCCTCGTCACCAAAACGCGTGGTGGCGGAAGCGGGGCCAAGGGAGGTGGCGGACATGGCGGCGACAAGAAGGGCACCAAGAAGGGTGCGTGCCGAAATTGCGACAAGGAGGGCCACTGGGCCCCTGAGTGCACCAAGGAGGCAAAGGCCGGCGGCAAGGATGCCAAACGCAAGAAGGCGCTCCTCAACGACACTCAAAACCACTACCTCAAGAAGGCCAACTGGTGATGCCTTGACTCCGGAGCGGAGGAGCATACCCAGGTCGAGAAGGTCGGGTTCATCAACTACACCAAGTCCAGCAAATCCATGGTGGTCGCGAAGGACAAGGTCGAGCCGGCGGCTGGCCAAGGAGACGTGGACGTGGAGGTGGTGGTTGGCGGAAAGCGGGTGTAGCGCGTCATCAAGGACGTGCAGCACGTACCCGGCTTGGCTGATATTCTAAGTGTTAGCCGCCTGACTGACAAGGGGTACGAGGTGCTCTTCAGGAGAAGAGGGGCAGTCGTGCGGAAGGACGGTGGCGGCGAGCCCGTGCTGGAGGCTAAGCGCGAGGGAGGCCTCTACATCGTGGAGACCAAGGTGATCCCTGCGGCGACAGATTCAGCAGACTTGTAGGAACGCACCGTGAACCTGGCCAAAGGAGGGGGAGCTGATCTGGAGCTCCGGCATCAACGACTGGGGCATTCCTCACCCGTAGTCATGAAGGAGATGGCGAAGCGCGAGCTGGTACGCGGCCTCATCATCGACGGTGCGGAAGAGGCGACAGATGCAGCAGTGCACAAAAAGTACGAGCCTTGCATTTTGGGCAAGGCACGGTGCAAACCGTTCAACGAGAACGTGAATCGTGCCTCGGACCTGCTGGAGGTCGTGCACAACGACGTATGCGGACCATTCAAGACGGCGTCAAAGAGCGGCGCGCGTTACTTCGTCACCTTCATTGATGACTACAGCAGAAAACTCTTCGTGTACTTCATGAAGTGGAAAGGCGAGGTCCTGGACCGGCTGAAGGAGTATGTCGCCACGGTGGAGAGGCATACAGACCGGAAGGTCAGAGCGCTACGCAGTGACAATGGCGGAGAGTACATGGGCTGTAGCGGGTGGATGAAGTAGCAGGGCATAAAATGGCAACAAACTACGCCGAATTTGCCTCAGTCAAATGGCGTGGCGGAGCGGGTGAACCAGACGCTGCTGAACATGGTACGAACCATGTTGGTGGATGCGGAATTGCCGCGAAGCTTCTGGGCGAAAGCTGTACGTACAGCGAGCTACACCATCAACCTCACTCCTACAGCGGTGCTGAAGGGGAGGAGCGGCTGGAAGACACCGCAAGAGGTTTGGAGCGGGCGCAAGCCAAGTGTGGCACACCTGAAAGTGTTCGGGTGCAAGGCGCACGCGGTGGTGCAGGCTGCGCAGAGGCGTGACAGCAAGCTGGAGCTGCGGGCAAAGTCGTATCTCTTCCTTGGCTATGAGAGCGTGCATAAGGCGTACCGGCTCTACGACATGCGCAAGGAGGAGGTAATCCACAGCCGAGACTTCGAGTTCGACGAGCAGCAGAGTTACATCAGCAGCAACGAAGTGGACGTGGTGGACTCCCCAAAGACGGGGGAGTGGTTCCAGCTCCTCAACTACGAGAAGGAGCCGGCGGACGCCGAAGTTGAGGATGCGGCATTAGAGCGTGACGGTGCACCTGCGGTGGCAGCCAAAGCGGAGGACTATGATGACAATCAAGCTGATGAGGAAATCCACCGGAAGGATCCGGCGGATGAGGCACCAAGGGTGCCAAGGCGCGTACTTCCGGCAGAGTGTGCAACGGGCGTTGGTGGAAAACCCCCTGGACGCGCCGGCCGTCCGGGCGATGTTTCGCCGGAGCGGGAGAGATCCTCGGGGAGCCGTCCGGTCGATGATGAACCGGAGCGTGTAGAGTCGGAGGGATCGCAGCAGAGCGACGATGCGCCACCAAAACTGCCGCGCCGCAGCGGGAGGCAGCGGAAAGCGGGGAAGCGCTTCGATGCAAGCACCGGTCGATGGATCGGCATGACGCGCTGCATGCTGGCTGCATCAACGGAGCCGACTACCATGCAAGAGGCGCTTGTGCGGCCCGAAGGGGATCAGTGGGACGCAGCCATCAAATCTGAGCTGGCGTCGATCACGGAAAATGATACGTGGGAGCTGGTTGACAGGCCGAAAGATGTCAAGGTCATCGGCTCAAAGTGGGTCTTCAAGACCAAGTTCACTTGGGATGGTGTGGTTGACAAGTACAAGGCACGGCTGGTGGCGAAAAGGTACGCACAGCGTAAGGGGGAGCACTACGATGAGACGTTTGCTCCCGTCGCCAAGTTCACAAGCATCCGGGCGATTCTTTGCGTTGGCGGCCGCAAAGGACATGGAGCTCCACCAAATGGACGTAAAGACGGCCTTCCTCAACGGCATCATAGACAAAGAGATCTACATGGAGGTGCGGAGGGGGTGGAGGCACCGGAGGACAAGGTGTGCAAGCTGCGGAAGTCCTTGTACGGGCTAANGCAGCCATCAAATCTGAGCTGGCGTCGATCACGGAAAATGATACGTGGGAGCTGGTTGACAGGCCGAAAGATGTCAAGGTCATCGGCTCAAAGTGGGTCTTCAAGACCAAGTTCACTTGGGATGGTGTGGTTGACAAGTACAAGGCACGGCTGGTGGCGAAAAGGTACGCACAGCGTAAGGGGGAGCACTACGATGAGACGTTTGCTCCCGTCGCCAAGTTCATAAGCATCCGGGCGATCCTTGCGGTGGCGACCGCGAAGGACATGGAGCTCCACCAAATGGACGTAAAGACGGCCTTCCTCAACGGCATCATAGACAAAGAGATCTACATGGAGGTGCGGAGGGGGTGGAGGCACCGGAGGACAAGGTGTGCAAGCTGCGGAAGTCCTTGTACGGGCTAAAACAATCACCCAGATGCTGGTACCAACAGATGGACAGCTTCATGGCACAACTCGGCTTCAAGCGCTGTGAGGCGGATCACAGCGTGTACGTGCGGCGCAAAAAACAGCTCCATCAGATCGTTGCACTCTACGTGGATGACCTGATTGTGTGCTCGACAGATTTGCCAAGCCTACAGAGCAGCTGAGCAGCAGATTCCATATGTTGGACATGGGGGAGCTGGAGTACTACCTCGGGGTTAGCATTACGCGGAACCGGAGGGCGCGCACGCTTGAGCTGGAGCAGGCCAAATACGTGGCCGAGGTGCTAAAGCGGTACGGCATGGAGGACTGCAAACCAGTTGGCAGTCCGATCTCCACGACCTGTGAACTAAGTGCGGCAATGGCGCCGCAGACAAAAGAAGAGCGGGAGGATATGGCAGGGGTGCCCTACCAATCGGCGGTGGGCAGCCTCACGTACGCCATGGTGGCGACTCGACCAGACTTGGCCTACGCGGTGGGCCAAGTGAGCAGGTACGTGGCCGATCCAGGGCCACTACACTGGGAGGCGGTCAAGCGCATCCTCCGCTACCTGCAGGCAACGTGGCATGTGTGCTTGAGGTTCGACGGCAAGGGGCGGGCGGACCCTTTGCGTCTGGTCTGCTACACGGATGCAGACTACGCTGGCGATGTGGACAAGCGGATGTCCACATCCGGCTATGTATTCTTTCTCGCTGGTGCAGCGGTCTCGTGGTGCAGCAGAAAGCAAGACTGCGTCTCCACCTCCACAGTGGAAGCAGAGTACATCGCGCTGGCCGAGGCGGTCAAGGAAGCGGTGTGGCTCCGCAGGTTGCTGGGGGAGCTGGGCATGACGCAGCAGGAGCCTACAGTGGTGCAAGAGGACAACACCGGCCCAATCTCGCTGACCAACAACCCGACGCAGCACAGGAGGACAAAGCACATCGACGTGCGTTATCATTACGTACTGGACATGGTTGAAAAGGGGCAGGTGGTGCTACAGCATTGCAGCACGCACAACATGCTTGCGGATTGCTTGACCAAAGCGGAACCCGTCGACCGGCACGCATTGAGCGTGGCCGGGCTTGGGATGACCAGCTATGGTGGGCTGGAGGGCGCAGCGGAAGATGAGTGAGAGCAAGCAGGAGCAGCGGGCATGGCAGGTGCAAGGGGGAGAATGCTGAAGATTTTCCCCTCCGCATGCCCAAGTGCGGCGCTGGGAGGCGCTGACGAGCCGCCAGAGAGAGGAAATTCCTCGTCGACGGTTCTGGCGACTCGAGGATTGCTCTGATCCTAAAATGGAGGATTGTCCCTTCAAGTTGACGAGTCGCTGAATCCGGTGGAAGTTGTTTTCACCAGAATCGGACAAGTAACAAGGGAGATATGGGCTTCCAAAGTTGGGGTGTGCGCGGCGGCTCTGGGAGTCGGTCGCGGTTCGACCGGAGGTGGACAATCCACCTGACCGAGTAACAAAAGTTCATCTGGAGATTTTACTCCTGAAGGGCTGCCGAGGCGTCCGGCGAATGATCCGCCGGATGCCAGTAGTGCAGTTTGTTACTGAGGCACTTAGCCAAATTCCTGGCTCGGCGTCCGGAACTCAGTAGTACATTTTGTTACTCGGGGACGGTCAAAATTCCGACTGCAGGTCCGCGAACAGGTTTCGACCCACATCCATCCCCATCACCAAACTCGATGATTAACTCATCGAAACAGACCCCAAAGGTGCAAGGGGCGCCGCCACTACGCGTAGGGACATCTGTGCCTCCGGAATGGCATTTTGATGGGTCCTTGATGTGTGAAGGCGCCTCGGCGGGCGACGTGGTGCGCGCCGCCGAGTGAGCGGCTGGTTTGGGGTGCTGCGCTTTGACTGACGTAGCGGGAGCTACGGTTATCCGAATTGTGCACGGTTTGGTGCGTTGGAGAGCTCATGACTAGCGCTACAAATGTTCAGATCATGTCCATGTTCAAAAAACTAATGCAAAATCGCGTTATTCCCTTCGCAAAAGTGACTTTCTCACATTTGTCTTCAACTGCCAGAAACATAGCGTGAGGCGACCAGAAAGCTCACGCTTAGACTCAGAACCTGCACAAAACGTCGTCGTGAACCAAGCAGACCCGTTGGGGCATGTTGGAACTGCCTCCACCCGGGGGCCGTTTTTTGACACGTCCCACAGCCCCGGTCGCCGATGCTCTCTGTCTGCCAGCGTGCCCGCGTGGGAGGCATGCTCCATGATCTCCACCCCCTGTCCGGCCTGGGTGGCTGCGAAGCGACGGGCCTCCCAGGCCAACTCCGTCCCTGCCGCACGACGGAGGACGTCCCGTTGGTCCAGGTACGGGCCCCCTCCCCCGCATCCTTGCTGCTCCGCCACCCCAGCCACATCGCTGGTGGCTGCTGCTGCATGCGCTGCAGCGGTGATAGCCTGTTGTGCAGATGTGGCGGCCTCAAGGCTGATGAAACATTCTCGCCTCCCTGCGCATATCGTCACCCTGGCCACGTCCCCTTCTCGCCATAAGTGAAAGAGACAGTGCGCCGTAGCTCTGGCTGCGCAAACCCCTTCCCATGCCCTATGCGCGACCTGCACGGAGGAGGTGGACTGGCGCAGAAGGTCCTCGTATACCCGGGTGGGGACGGGGACGTGGCCCTGCTCTGCGAGGATGCGCCGCCGCTCCTCGATGGCGAGGCCGACCGAGACCGTCACCAAGGCGCGTCGCAGCACCATCGACACCCCGCACACCGCACGCCACATGATCTCGGTCCCCTGTCCCAATGCTCGGACTGCGCCCACCATGGCGGTGAGGGCCCGCTCCACGTGGTCCGTGACCCTATCATCCGGCGCGTGGGTGCGTGCATCCCCAATCTGCTCCGTTGCATCCGCTGCCTCCCGAGCCACACGTGTATGTTCCCATGCCTCGTTGTGGAGCCCCTCCTGGAACCCAGCATCGTGTGGCTGTGACCACGCTGGCTGCTGCAAGTCATTCCAATCTCCATCCCCTCCCCACCCCCATTCTCCCTCCTGAGCCCGGCGGAGGGCCGCCACCCAGGTCTCCCCTGGGCGTACAATGCGCGCCGCTGTGAGCCACGTGGCGGCAAATCTGGCTGCTCACTCTGCCTCCCTCGTGGTGTCTGCCCCTGCGCTGCAGACCACGTGTGCCGTGACAGTTTGCCGCCAAACGCTATAAGTGGCCTCGATCGCCCGTTCCATGGTGATCTCGTCTCTCCCCTCTTGGCTCCATCCCCCCTCGCCTGCCTCCATTCTCCCCTCCCCCCTATTTTCTTCATTCCCCGCAGTCTCAAGGGGAATGTCCTCCCCAACCGTTCTCTCGACCCCTCCCTCATTCCTCCCGGTCTCCCCCGGTCCTGTCGCGTCCGGCGGAGGGCTTGGTGGTGTCGCTCGCGGTGGTGCCCCTCCCCCCCCGTTGTTTCCCCCCTCCCCCCCGCCTCCCCTGCACCCTGCCCCCGCGGCTCCTCCGGCTCCGGTGGTTCTTGTTCTGGGGTCGACCCCAAAACCGGGGACATGAGGAGGGTTAACTCTGTCCCTCGCCACAGCGGGTACGGTGACTGGCCCTCCACTTCCCCCCCCCCTCTCCCGGCACCGCCCCGCGCCGTTGGATAACCGCTCCCACTGGTGGAGGTGCAGTTAGCCGCATTGGTGGTGGCGGCGGTGGTGTTAGCAGCGTCGGTGGTGGCGGCAGCTGGGCTAGCAGCATGGGTGGTGGCGGTGGTGCTGCTGGAAGCATAGGTGGTGGTGGCGGTGGTGCTAGCCGCATAGGTGGTGGCGGCGGTGGTGTTAGCAGCGTCGGTGGTGGCGGCAGCGGGGCTAGCAGCATGGGTGGTGGCGGCGGTGGTGCTGGAAGCATAGGTGGTGGTGGCGGTGGTGCTAGCCGCATAGGTGGTGGAGCAGGCGGTGTTAGCACCATAGGTGGTGGCGGCGGCGGTGCTAGCAGCATGGGTGGTGGCGGCGGTGGTGCTGGAAGCATAGGTGGTGGTGGCGGTGGTGCTAGCCGCATAGGTGGTGGAGCAGGCGGTGTTAGCACCATAGGTGGTGGCGGTGGCGGTGCTAGCACCGTCGGCGGGGGAAGTTATGGCGGCGGTGGCAATGGTGGCAGTGCTAGCAGCGTAGGTGGCGGCGGAGGTGCCAGTAGCATAGGCGGGGGAGGGGGGGGGTGCTGCCGGCATAGGCAGAGGAGGCAGTGGCCGCGTTGGCAATGGTGGTGGTGTTAATAGCATGGGTGGGTGGTGCGGCGGGTGAGCTAGCAGCATCGCCGGCTGAAGGTGCTGCGGCTGATGCATCCGCCATGGTTGCTGCGGTTGCTGCGGATGTTGCGGCTGTTGCAGTGGCAGCCGGAGCCATGTGGTGGTTGGTGTTGCCAGTGGCTTCATGTCCGATGATGGTACGGTTTGTGGCCAGCCCCCCCACACAACACAACACAACACAACACAACACAACACAACACAACACAACACAGCACAACACAACACAATACAGCACGACACGACACGACACGACACCACACAAAACAACACAACACAACACAACACAAC
>SZWC01003513.1:2603-14686 GCA_023375785.1 Penium margaritaceum
TATACATATACATATACATATACATATACATATACATATACATATACATATACATATACATAGGCATATACAAACACATATACATATACATATACATATACATATACATATACATATACATGTACATATACATATACATATACATATACATATACGTGGGCATACACGTATACATGTGCATATACATACACATATACATATACGTATACATGTACGTATACATATACATTTACATACAAATATACGTGCATATAAATTTTTGTCTACATTTACATATACATGTGTGTGCACATATAATTTTGTATATACACGTACGTAAAGTGGTACATACACAGATACATATATATATATATATATATATATATATATGTATATATATTCATATGTATATGCATACGTGTTTGAAGTTACATATAGAAAATCATATTGATACACATATAAGCATACATATGCATATATACATATAAACATACAGACACATACACATACCTATCTACAACTTAATATTGTTTCATTCGCTTCATTTGTTTGATTTTCACACCTGGTGATGAATGATGGATTTAGTCCTTGGTTGTGTCAAAATGAACATTATACACATTTTAGGTAGCGAGGTTGGACTCTCGTATGATGCGGAGGGTCAAACCCTTTGTCTTTGTTGTTTTCTTGACTTGATGCCTGAGTCATCCACTTATTTTGTCGCAATCGCTATGTTCTATCCGCCACGAGATTGTTTGGACTTCTCCTCTACAAGAATGTGCTGGTGTCCCTTAAGAAATTGTCAATACGGCTAAGTTGTACGTAACCCCATATATTTTTCCATTATTTAAGGACGTCGTTGTCTTCTAGTCGTGGTTAGGTTATCCCATGTATGTCTTCGCTGCATGCAATCCAGTACAATATTTTTTGCTTAATGGAATGGTCATTTGTGATGAATATTTTCTTTTTGTGTTCCGTAGGTATTTGAAGTAAGATGTTGTTGCTGTACTTATGGCTGTACAAAGTGATGAGAGCGTAGTAGCTGATCAATTCCACGGAGAGAGGACGATGACGAGGAGCTCGACTCAAAGTGAGCTTTGTGCCGGCCGAGCGGATGATTCCCCCCCCCCTCCCCCCTCTCCGCACCCCAACCATCTCCCACCTCCAACCCCGCTGTCGCTGCTCGTGCTTCTCTTGCGTCTACTCAAGCAGGACAAAAAATTGGAAGAAAAGAGAGTATGTTCTTTGGACGATGGGTTTCACAAGGTTCTTGAGCTGGAGTTCTTCAGCTGTTGGAGCATACTGATGCGACATCCCAAAATGGCCGGATATTGACCACGGTTGCAAAATGTAGGCCAAAGACTCCATGTTTGCGGCGACGCTGCAGATCAAACGATTAGGAACCTGGCCAAATCTGTTATTTTAACCAAAGAAGTAGGCCGCATTCGACGACACTTCTGCACGTAAGCCGCAGAAGAGAATTCAAAGACCATGACTGTTCCGTTAAAAGTCCGTTTTACGACGGGTTGAGAGAAACCACTTCAGAACTCCACAACTCCGCGGCTGGGAATGGGAGAGTGGGAAAATGATTGAATTGCACCCATTTGATGACGTCTCAAAAGTCTCAAATTTGAGTTTGCTATCGACGGCCACGACGTAAGATGACGATAAATCGGTCAGGTGAGAGTCGGTGTGAGTTGAGGACAGGGGTGGGAGTGCCTTGTAGATTGCCGGTCCATCGGCTCACGAGAGGGTTTCTGGCCGTCAGGTCGATTGACGTGAATAATAGGTGAAATCGCTTGCGACAATGATTTCAGTCAAATTCCGAGCGACGGCTTGCATATTTCCATCGCATACCAGATGTGGGTGGGTGAAATCGTCGGTGGGATTCGATCATGTTCTGATTCACACATTCCCAGCCGCAGCCCTTGAGTTGCAGACTGATATTTCATAACTCGATAGCTAGACCGAATGCAAAAGAGCCCAAAAGTTTTCAAGTTCTTTGCTGGCACCATGGCCGCGGCAGGATCAGCGTGAAAAGCCTTTTCACCCCTTTGCTTTGTTGACAGGCTTCCGTCGGCTTCAGTGCTGGGTAATGGAGGTTGTTTCATGCCGTGGATCGGTTCGATCCTCCACCCTGTGCAAGTGGCGCGGGTTGTGTGTTTCACGCCAGTTGTCGATTCCACATCCTCAATTCAGGGGGTGTGTAGTTGCATTGCTGATGAATGCAGCGGGATGGAGGAAACTCACTCGCGACTACTTGGAATGCTAAACTACAAAAATGACGTTAGTCTCTGTAACCAGCGTTTGCAACGCTGGCGAGTCAAGATTTCGGGCGATCATCACAATATTTTCATCGAGCCACTGTTCAAGTGCAACGTCAAAACAATGGAGCGATGTTCGTGATTTTGGTCTTTCGAGGCCGATTTTTGGCCGTGATGCCATGCTTCACGTCAATCGCCCCCAACCATGTATGTTGCATCACAACGCGATGTGAGGCAAGCTTAAGTTAACATTATATTTTAAATTAACGGCTCGATCATGCTTATACGTGACGTTGCGGTACACGATGTTCAAATGTTTCCACTATTTGAATTATTTAAAAAAAAACTACGTTCTACGAGCTTACAGACGTCCTGCTCAGAAATTCTCCAATGAAAAAAACACACGACAAGTGCGCTGCAAATGCGATTTAGGAGCGTCCGGTCGAAACAAAAAACTCGTTGCTGCGAGGTTCATCGCCAATTTCAGCGACAACGACCAACTGTACGAAAATGACGTCAATGCGATTCAAACATCCCCATTACTGTAGCGAGCCGCGGTTTCATCACGATGCTTACATCGCAGTTTCATTTCCAATGCAACTGCACACCCCCTCAGAATTTTCCCAAATTACCGGTCCTCGAGACAACCCTGCCACAAATTATCGAGTTCGGATGGAAACTCGCAAACCGGACTACTGCGAACAGTGAAAAGCAAAATCATCATGGCCGCGGCTGGATGGGCGTGAATAGGAGGTTTTTGCTTTTCACCCCTCGCAGTAGTCCGGGGTGCGGTCTCGTCTGGACTCGTCATGCCGATTGCCTCTTTTGCTCACTGCATGTTCTCGGACCAATTCGCATGCGCCCTGACAAATCCAGCCTACTTTCAGGTTTGCTTCATCACCGGGCTGGGTTGTCTCGCGGACCGGTGACCTACCTCGGGAAATGTTCTAAACATCGAGGACGTGGACTCGACAAACGGCGTGAAACACACGATTCGAGCTACTTGCGCGGGGTGGAGGACCATGTCGATCCGCGGCAAGGAACAATGGATTGCAGCATGGGGTGAAAAGGCTTTTCACGCCCATCTAGCCGCGGCTCCTGTTTACGCCAATTCAACTGCGGCAAATGTAAGACCTGTAATGAAGCTTCGCATCAACTTTTAAATTTTTGAAACGTAAGTAGTCAGTACCTCAGCAGTTCCGACACATGCCTTTCCTGCCGGCATAAAATCATAACCGCTTCGCAACCCCCCGTCTTGTCCTCGTTCGACAGGAGACTAGATACGACGAGAGACAAGCACGTGCTGGGAAATGGCACCTCTTCTGGGTTGAACTAACCATTCACGTAGTCCATTGTCAGTACCAGCAATGCTTTGTGTGGAACGGCTACAACATTGACAGAATCCGATGAGGGACAAAGAAAATTTTTAAAATGACTTTCAAACTTACTCTAAAACCTAAACTTCATCTATGTCATCTCTCTTGATTCACCTTAGGGTAACCGGACTAACAACTACATCGATCTCTGAGCCGATCTCCATCAGCCAACCCTTGTTATGTTTCGCACCACCTACCAACACTAAATGTCATCTACCTACTTTTTTTGGTGCCCATGTGAGAAACGAGGTACCCACACTACCAATTCATATGCAAGTCAGCCAACATGTCACAACGTTTGGAAATAAACTACATTAGTGACTCATACCAATGTATCATTTGTGAAACCAAAAAAAACATTTTCAACAACAAATACAAATTCATGAAAACTTTCTCATCCAAATTTCGTACTCCCCACTTGGATAAAGTTATTCTTTCTTGGCAAAAGTAAATATTTTTAGAAAACAAATCAAATTTCAATAAAGAGGTTATTAATTTTCTCCCTAAAATTTTAAATTTTCGTATAAAAAAGTCATTTCTTAGCAGCCAGAACTTTCAGATGTCATGGTTGACCTCATTTCCACATAATTAGAATTTTCCCATGGACCAAGTATAACTTTTTTAAGATTAGAAATGGGAAAAAAAGGTTAAGATGATATTTTAATTCTCATTATGACCATTAATTTATCTTCAAATAGGAAGTACCATGGTTAAAACATGAATTTTCATGATCGCTCCGTTTATTACCTTTTTTCCATATATTTTGCATCATTCAAAGCCATCAAAATCACAAAAGCTCCTTTTTCTAATTCAATCACTTTCACGTAGGTGAATCACGTGAATTTCGAAACCAAGTGTACCTGGTTTCACTACAATTGGGTACATGGAGAACATATTACCCCTTAAAATACCTCTAATCTGAACTATTTCGTGTGTACAATGAGCACATCAATGATACCTGATGGGAGGAAATTTATCTATAAAAGAGACACAATACCATGTATCCTACTCTAACACCATTTTAAAGGTATTATAAAAGACCACGTCCTCAATAGTGCAAATAAAAAATTATACTCAATAAAACTTCTATATTAGATAAAAAGGATGATTGTATATTCACTCATAACGGATCACAAATGATGTGCTTAAGACATAATTCCAAATCTCAACGTTATTCATAGGGAATTTCTAAGAGGAAAATAGCTTATAATTTTTATGCATCATATTTGAATTATTTCAAGTCATGTAAAATTAAAAACATTAACCAGATAGGCTTTGAAAGGTGCTCATCCACGACACTATCAATGTTCATACCACAAATTTCCTTCCTCCTCATTTGTTACATGTATTTTGTTTTAGTGTTATCTCACAGAATCTTAAGATGATTAGCATCCATGAAAATAATTTTAGTAAGAATACTGAGACCATATCCTTCTTTACATAGTTGTTTTGAATGAAAAATGTGTTTAAGCGCTCATAAAGACAATGAAGCTACAAAACTTTTGAGCTATTATGGTTTAGAAAAAATCATAATATTTAAGTAACATACATGTAGAGAAAGGAGAAGGTGTTTCTGGGGGTACTCCTCACTCGATGTTTTTGGTGGCATTGGGTGCTTCTGGACAGGTACTTTTGGGCTCGTGCTTCTTGTCGGGTGCTTCAACCATGGGCTTCTAGACGGGTTCTTTCGGAGAGGTGCTTTGGATGTGTGCTTCTGGTGGGTTACCTCTGGATGGGTGCTTTTGGATGGGTGAGGTGCTTTTGTAGTGGCCCACTCGTTGGGTCCTCCTGGCCTAGTGCTCTTCTCAGTGTGCTTCGACACGATGCCTTTGCCAGCATTCTGCGCTGCCACCTCGGTCGCAACATGCTCCAGGATGCAAGTGTCTTCATTGAGGCTCCACCTCGTGTTTGTGCTAGTGGTTTCTAGTGGTGTGTTGAAGGCTTGAGCTATGGTGTTCAAGATTTTTGCTTGTGATATCCGCCCTTGCTTACGCTATTGTCTTTAAGCAGTTAACTTAAAACTACAATGTGCTAGCTTACCTAGACTTGTCTTAGATTTCTCTTGTAATCTTTGACCTAGATTACACTTGTGAGACACGGTAGCCAAGGATGCATCGTCGAAATGCCCTTGACTCATTGTAATGTTTCTCCCAGCATGTGTACATGGTGCGCAAAAATATTGGTCATGTGACAAATGTTCCTTCTCTGTCACTAACTGTTTGTGCGATGTGCCAGGTTCATGCACTACATAATTATTCCTTTAGTGGTGGACAGCGACAACATTGTTCCATTCCGGATATCTCCTCTAGTGGTGTGCCAATGTTGCAACTGTCCTACCCGTATGGTTGCACGTTCATGTGCTACTTTTACTCATCGTGGGTGATGTTCCGTTAGTCATAATGGAGTTAAAATGGAATTTCATGTAAGGCTCCAAGGTGCAGCCCAAGGGGGTCCGTCACCGAAGCTTGCACTTGTCACTTTTGCACTTCAAAAATTATTCATTTGCTCACCTCGATCTCTCACTAATCTAACTCCTTTGCCTCGATCCCCCTCCTCCCATCTATTGAGAGCACTCCCCCTCAAAGCTGTTGAGAGCTCTCTCCCCCTCACGAAGCCCAGAGCTGGAATCAGCTCTGCGACTAACTTCCGGTGTCTCCAGACGCGAGAACTAAAAGCCACTTAGCTCCCAATGGCAATAACTGTCATACCTCAACTCAGCCCTTACTCCTGCCAGTTCTAGTCGACCCACCTTCCTACGGCCTCCCCCTTTACCCATCATATTCAACAGATAAAAAAAATCACCTTATCAACACAAGACAGTTTTGTAATTATTTCATGTGTGTAAACTCTACTTGCAACAAAAGGGCAAAGTCTAATGTGCTCATATATGAAATGTGAATCAGTCACCTTTTTCTCATTAATGATTTCTTGGTGGCTACACGTTTGATGTAGATGGAAATTACACATTCACTTGTGTCAATTACAATACATGCATTACTTTTGTGTACACAATTTTCAATTTCTTTTTCATAGAAGATGTGTAATTGTAGCAAGCATCCATCACATGAGTTTGCTTAGCTTAGATAGTATCCTTAATTCAAGTGATGATTTTACTATGAACATAGATTTTAACTTTATCTACAACTTTAGTTTGCGTTTAGTTTTAAAAAAACTATTGTCAGCATTCTACAAAAGTGTCCGGTTAACTTATGTGCATGATCTTGAATCATTCGTTGTCTAATGACGTATTACAACACATGGGATTGTTGTTTACACGTGTGATCTACGTGAGCAAATGAATTTCAAGCTGATTGTAGAAGAAATATGAGTGTACATTGCATTAAGGATTAAGATTCATTGTATTGCAGTAAAAGCACAACCTTTCAAAACATCAACTATGTCTTTTGTTGTGGATAATTCCTAGCTATCAAAAAATCCAATTAAGCAAAGGCATATGGCTTGTGCTTGAAATAATTCAATTCGCAAATGAGTCCATGGCATTCAATTACATTTCAGAGAAACATTGATTCATGATTGGGGCTTACTTGACAAAATTGAGAATTAACATACAATCCCATGCTTTAAAGCATGAGAATTTGCAAGCATGAATAGGATTAGTCACACAAACCATTGTGATGACAACTTTAAGTGAATTGCATAACATAGCAAGATTAGTGAATTTTTAAATTTGATACAATTCCCACATATATGATCGCGAGGAAAACAAATTGTGATAGAGTTATGGATTATTTGATAACAATCACATACATTTTCTAATAAAGCCAATCTCTAAAAATATTGACTATTCCATCACTCAAATCATTTCCACAGAATCAACTTCTTTTTTATCTAAATGAGAAATATGAATATTGTGCATGATGTGCCAAACATTCCCCAATCCTGAACTTTCTTATCATCGACATGTTGTTTAAGATTAAGACACAACTTTTGTGACGTAACACGACACGTGATAACTTTAGAGACACAAACAAAAAGGCTTAGGATGTGGAAAACATTTATCCTCTACAAACTATCAATCTGTGGAGTTTTGTAGTTCATTAAATTATATTTTGATCAGTTAACAAGTGTTATAGAACATGAAACTTAAACTTTTACAGTTGGCAAGAGGAATGTGTTCATAGATGTGGTTTTTTCTTATATTCAGTAAGGAGAAAAGAAGTGATGTTGTCAGTAACATTGCATCTTTTCTCAATCAAATGGATAGGAATGAAAGCAAACAATTCATATTAGTGTAGAAAAGGAATATTTGTTCACAACTTTCCATATTGATTGCAATTTTCCTCCTATGCTGAAGGTATAAAATATCATTGGACAACAAATGATGAATGCAAACAGCTATGTCACCCTGATTTAGGCTAAAAGGACCACATTTCGAGAATCTTCCATGTTTTTAGTCTTAAAACATATGTATAAGGTGTTCAAAAGGGAAAGCCATGCCGTAAACGCCAATTATATTCATTCTCACATTATCATACACCCATGGAAATCAAAATAACCATACACAATGCTATGGTTGATGCAGTTATTTGGAAATGTTTGTTAAGAAATAAAGAAAAATTTATATAATAGATCTTACAGAATGGTACAAAACCTAACCACATTGATAATGTTTCAATTTTGAAGAAATGTATACAAGTCATGGAACCTAATAAAAACCAACTCTATCAATATAATTGAAATTGGATCCACATTTGAAATCAAAGGATCTCCTACAGTTTCCCATATAGTAACTTAAGAATAGGAAAATTAATGTGTCAATCAACAAAAAATGTTAATTTGTACGTCCTCATTAGGCATCATACTACAACACAAAACACAACACATGACACTCCTGGATGCACGAGTGATTTGTCTAATGAAAAATACATGCGAAATGTGAATTTTAGCCTCTAAAACTTGTTCACCGAGATGATCATGTTCTGGACTTCAGCAGAGAGGAGTGCATGAATTGAGGTTGCTCGTAAGATGTTTCTCCTATACTTCTTTAGAGCCTTCATTCATACGAGAATGGAGCAAGGAGCATGCAGCATTCCTATGTCATTTATCAAAGATTAAAGAAGAATTATGGTCTATTCATTTTCCTCAACCCAACCTTAACATTGTTCAAGATCAAAAAATGGTCAAGACGTTGTGGTCAATTCCTTCATAATGAAGATGCCTTTCTACACAAAAGCTTCATGATAACCAGGTTTTTGCACCTACCTCTATGTTCTCTAATCAATCCCATAATGATTTATAATCTCAAATTTGGACCAAACAATGATAACACGTATTTGGTGGAAGCATGTTCTTATAAAAGGAATCATTTAGAGCTTTCCAGAACAATATTTCATACAAAAACGTATGGTATATTTTTATAAGAAGCATAACTTGGTGCACCTTGTGCCCTTGAATTGTTGTGGGAATGACTTTCAATGATGATTTGAAGTGAAGTAGTACTTTCATGCCATATATACCTATTAATATAATCAACAACATTTTTGTTACAAACCAAAATATTTAAAAGGGATCATTAATGTAGCTTCTTAAGCTACCTATTCTTGCCTTAATTAGGCATAATGGACATCCAACATGGTGATTTTTCATCCATGTATGTACACATACAGTTTCACTTGAAAAAACATGCCTCATTGACCCAAAATGTCAAAATGACGGACATATACTCCCATGGTTTTGTAAGTAGATCAATTTCTTGTAATATTTTTTTTCATTTACTTACACCCCTTCCATTTTATAAATTTGGAATACATTAGCAAATGTTTGTAAATTTATTCTTCACGGATGATACCCATTCAAATTTCTTCGCATCGGCACACAATTTCAACCACTTTCATTGAGAACGTTCGAGCATGGATTGTTCCATGAAGACAGGTTGAGAATCCAGGTGATAAGGCCACGTGGACCTTATGATTAGAAAGAACCATTAATGTGGGTAGAAGATCATAATTGACTAAAACATTTACCTTCTAAGTTAATGAATCTATCAATACCATGTCACTCGAAGTACATTTACTCGCTAATTTTGAAACCTCAGCAAAAATATTTCATGTAACTTAACAAGCTAATTCTAGGACACTTTCATAGCAGCAGATGATTTTACATGACCTGATCTATGAGAGAAATTGTTTTATCATAACAATCATGACCTTGTACAAATTATCCAGGACAATGAGAAACAAAATTTGGAAGGAGATATTCATTACACTAAATCACATACCAATAATCTCAGTGTTCAATCCAAATAAAAAATGCTTTTACACTCATAGAAAGTTTTTGAAACTAAGAGGATTACATTTGGAAAGAAATAGTCACCAAATTAGTGAATAAAGATCAACATATACTAAACATTGTGCATCTCATGAAGGATAACTTAAGTTTCAACGCCTTCTTGTATTGACACAAGCAATAATCTGTGGCGCTTGTTTCTAAAAAAATTGAGTAGATGATAGATGAGACTAAGATGTGAAGAAAACAAGAATATTTGTGGGTCTAATCACACTCAGGCACACGATTTAGCACACACCATATGTTACTATATTTATATATATATTTGAACAATGTATACATCACATACGAATATGTACACAGATCCCAATGCACACACCTGGCTTTCACTTTATGTATGGAAACCAGACATGTAGTATTAGTAGATGTTGTATTTGTACAAGTTGAGTATTGCACCAAGTGCTGGTGATAGCACTTGGATGTAACTGAACCACAGGTTGACTCTATGGATGCCTTCTTACTTAAGAATATGAGTGATGACAGACGTTTTACACTACAAGGTCCAATAATATGAGTGATGACAGACTTTGTACACTATACAAGGTCCAAACCTTGAGAGCTGGAAGAATGAGCTTAGAATTAATTGTGGAGTGCTTGAAGGTAGATTGCTTATGTTAAGAAACTGAAGGCATACTTAAATCTGTGAACTGGCAACATTGAACTAGGTCTAAACGAACTATTTATATGCTCCTTGTCCAAGGAAGTGTAGGAAGTAACATTTTTACCAAAGTAGTTGCAAAACAATCTAAGCCAGTTGAAAGTTCACATGGTAGTTGTAGGGTCACCTGAAAGCTGAAGGTGCACTAGCAACTCAAGGGTCAATAACAGCTGAAGAGCCACCTAGGGGAAAAAGGGTCACTCACATCAAAAGGTCCTCAAGCGGTTGAAGATGCAATGGCAGCAAAAGGGTCACAAGCCAAGTGAGAGATATCCCGTGACAAGATATGAACCCAAGTACTAGGAGGAAATTTTGTAAGCATTTTCAGGCATCCAAAAGCAGATCTAAGTACAACCCGGTCGTTTAAACTGGTATATCCAAGGAATGAGATGTTTCTCAATTGAGATCTTGGAATGATACGTCTAAGTGTTTTATCCAAAGAGTCAAAGACCCTTCACTCATAAGGAGCTTCTTGAAGTATGATGATTCATTTACACCAAATCAATGTGTACCATGTTCTCAAAGTTTTAAAAATATCCACATATGCTGAGATTGGTGCATCTTAAGAAGCATAACAGAAGCTAGGACAATTTCTTCTATTGACGCAAGCGGCAGACTGTGGTGGTCATTTCGAAAAGAATTGAGTAAATGGATGTGACCAAGATACCAAGATGAGATAGTACCCGTGACTACTATAAACATTTGAATGCAATTGGATCTGTTTGAAAACCAATTATGATTACATTAAAATGGGCTCAATATTTCATAAACAAATGATACTATGATGATTAAAAATTTATAATAAATATAGTGCCACCCAAGAATTAGATATAACTATATTTTTTGTTGCATTGACTCTGGTTAGTTAGGTAAAGTTCAGCCAACCACCCACGCTTTCAAAGATAGGTTCCATGTATTTTCATACAGAACATTAAATTCTCAATCCGGGTTTGTTTCTCGTGAAAAATTCACACAAAGTTCCACCTTTGCATCGACTCCTAAGGAGATAATATTATGGAAGTCTTGTGAATTTAACTAGGGCAATTTTGAAAATTGGTTGCATGGATGCTTTTTGCAGAAGAGTGTAAATTATTTCTAGTTGACCGTGTTCAACACAAATGAGGGAAAGCTCATGTTTACAATCACTCCTATAATAGAAAGCATGACTGAACATGTACATCTTAAAGGCCATGGAAGTCGCCTTTGATGTCTGGATATCATGGGTTTTTGTTAAAAAATTTGTAACTCATGTGAAAAAACAACGGTCATGATTTTCACATGTATCTAACAGGCAAGAGGATTGGTGTTCAACTATAGATGTACATGAAGGGCTAGATGTCACAAAAAGTGTAACTCAAAAGTATGCTGAATTGCAAGATTGCACAACTTTGCTCTTGCATATTATGTTCTTTACATGTAATGCATGATATATTACTGAATGATCAAAACTCTGCAAGTGAGGTTAAACTAGGATATTTTTGGACAAATAATGTAGGGGAAAAA
>SZWC01003513.1:22357-46825 GCA_023375785.1 Penium margaritaceum
CATTTAAATCTCAAACAAACACAAACAGTTATATCCCTCATAAATCCTTTCATGAGTGAGAAAACTACATTTTGGTCCTAAACGTTGTTGCCTTTTGGAATAATGAATGAATACTCTACAAAAGGGCTCATCCCATTATTTTGACATTAACACGATAAGTTAGACCCATCATTGTCATACATTTAGTATCACTTCTGTTGGATCATGGTACATGTAACATAGACCACGTGAATGTGTACTGTGTGAGTTTTATTGTGTACTTATATCTTTTTTAGTAATTGGTGAGATACTAATCATTCTCCTGTAATTATGTCTATACCTTGATATCCTTTGAATACAATGTTTTCCAATTTACTTTAATTTCTTCATAGAGCTAGTATCCTCTGATGATATCACTACATGCTAACATAAAGTTTGAAACCCCTCATAACAGTTTTAAAGGTGAGTTCATGGAGGAAGAACTTGGTATTCGTATTATATGCCACCATGATTTATGCATTTATGATGTGGAAATTTTCTTTCCTTTACATGTTGGGGCATTCTTTTATGGAGAATTATTTTCTATGTTTGTGCACCAGCACCAATAGCAAAATAACTAGTGGCCTTGTCCCCACATTGCATTTTGGTCGATATATCCTGCTATGAAAATACATTTTAATAAAACTTCATAAAATTCATTTCAATCTTCCATTCATTACCATAGTATATTGATCTTATTAATTATGAAAATTCTATTTTTTATACTTTTCTCTCCAGTACATGTAGGAAAATGTTGATGTAGTTTAAGGTGCTTTGTTGTGATTGGTCTCATGTAGGATTTTTGTAAAATTGACCGAACTGGAAATTAATAATTCACTTCTCTAAACGTTTTGTAATCTGCTCGCCCCTATGTCCTGTAAAAATTGAAATTATTGCATGGGATATTGATTTCATTTGGCCATGTCATCACTTATCTACTATGGACTTCGACATTGGGCGAGGGAGAAGCTACTCTGATTTTTGTTGTTTGATATAACTTCTCAATGAATTTCCGATCATATGCAACTCATTCTTCGATCCAGATCATCCTCCTTCAAAACAAATCTTACAAATGTTGTAAATGAAGCCCATATGCCTCTTCATCCATACCAAAATATTGGAAAAGAGGGGGGTATGTTGCTTGCTAGAGATATGAGACGGAGATGGGGGGAAATGAAGGCATTTGAGGAAACAAAGAATCAAATGGAAAGATTAAGTGCGTGTAGGCATGGTAGAATATCAAATAATATGTTTTATGGTAATTCAAATTAATATTTTTATATATTATGTAAGAAAGGAAGGATATTTGTTGTTGGAAGGGAGGGTGGAGGAGAGGAGATATGAAAGCATGTCATGTGCGAGTGAGAGTTAGGGTTAAAATTCAAATAAAGGGGAAATGATAATGAAATAGACAATGGCAATTCAAGAATTGGAAGAATATTTTGGATGATACATTGACTCTCGGAATTGATGATTAACATGGAAAAAAGAATTTGAGTGGGACATTTAATGTCACAAAAAGGATAGATTATATGGAAGAGTAATTTTGTGAGAAAGAGAATGGTAGTGTCATATTAAGACTTCAAAGAAAGAAGAGGGTAGTGTAAAGAGACATTGATGTTATTTGAAACGTTTTTTTGCAAGAAAAGGGGGTAGAAGGACACTCATAGTGGGTGTGGGAGTAAGAGTTCCAATATCAGGGGGGAAATTGTTGCATCAATGATACATTAAGGATGCACTAGAGGGGCGAAATCATTTCAAAGAGTCAAGAAACGAGCCGTAAATAGTACAACATATTAGATATTTGAAGATATGTCTTGTGGTTTTATAATGTCAAAAATCCATGAGCTTTTCTTCCCAATGATTGATGTGCACATTTATTAATTCTCAATAACTTATCACCTTAAATGATATTGTTAATTCACAAAATAAATTAGATGTGCCAATTATGTTTCCACTTTGGGTTTCCCAAAAGATTAAAAATTAAAATCTGGATAAATTCGTTGGTTTTTTATTACATATGTCATAGAGAAATTATCTCTGTTGTATTTTTTATCTGCCTGATTTCATTAACAGTTTATGTGTGAGGCATGCACAAAACCGTATGAACTAGGTATGGGAAAAAATTGTTATTTTTGTGAAGTGCAAGTTGAATGTGATCTCTAGGATTCATTTTTAGTGCACTTAAGAGATGTGGCCTAGACACGGTGTAAGGATGGTTTGTTCCCTCTTTTCTCCTTTGAAATTTTCTAAAATGTAATATTTATTATTTTTAAACGATATTCATCATTTTATACTTAATATCAACTAATATATGCGTGATTCGCTCAAATACATTCTTTTCTTACATGTACCTAGTGATGTTGAGGGTACACTAAATAACACTTTTTTGTATGTTCCATTCCGAATTAGCTATTTTTTACATCCCATATCAAGTCAGAAACCTATTTATAACATGAAATTTAAATGCGTTCGACATGAAGGTGCATATGAAAGATCAGTATCTTTGTCTATCTTATGTAAATGAAGATGAGATTAAATAGATATATGTGCACAATAATTAGTATGTTTATTTGCAGTGTTACATATCATCTATTTCTTTTTATTGGTATCCTTCTTGAAAAATTTGTGATTAAGCATTGGTGTTGATGAGTTCAATGGAACACTTGGGGTTAGACTTCAACGTTCACAAATCTCATGCATAAACTCGACTTTGGTAAGAGAACAAAACAAAGATTCAGTGGCATTGAAATTTTATTCTTTATGAAATTTGAGATAAATAAGGCTTCACTATATGTGTTACTTTTCTTTAATTAATCACTGAGCCCATCGAGAAGCTTTCAACATGCTGGCAGACGGTTCCAGAAAGTCAGAATTTGCTGATGGTATTTTCTTATTCTTTGTTGTTCTTTGGCGCCTCTACGACAGGTGCACGTGTCCACGGTGTGAGGTACGAAGTCTACTTTGCTATTTTACCGGATTTGCAACTGCTCATTTGTTCCCCCGTCGTGGAAACCACGCTTCGTTGTCGCCTTCTTCAATGTACCTAGGGCAAGGTCTATAAGTTGTGCGGACGACGTTTCTACTCCTGATGTAGGAGATTTCATCATAGACATGATTACTTGATAAGCTGATGTCAATTTTATCATAAGATGTTGACATCACGCCTATAGGATCCCATTTTATTATCGATAGTTGTCCCGTACCCCTCGGTAGCATCAAGGGGGGGGCTGGGAGTCGTTGGAAATCATCGTCAACGATGTATTCCAACGAAATCGGAAGGTACCACTGAGCTTCCTGCTCGCCATCGTTGGGTTCTATCGTTGAGTCATCGATTGTTTAGAAATTCAGTCTCGTTTTTGAGAAAGAATGGATGCCGAATTTCAGGGTAAGTACCTTCGACGCCCTCCTTTCTACCTCGGCGATCAATGTTGGATTCACTGTGCGAATGTCGCAGGAGGGCGAGGTATTTCATCAGGGACGAAAATGGATGGCGAGTGCAACCCAAAGATCGCCAAAGAACTCCCAACAATCGCGAATCGATGGTTGTGTGTTCTGTAGCTTTTGTTGGGCGGTTGCTGAAGCCTGGGGAGTTCCAGTGTTGTTGCATACGTAACGATGGAGATGGACATGCCTCAATCCAGTCCTCGACAACATGAAGGCAACCCAACTCCCGATCCAACGGACGCGGTTGTGGCGCTCAACAGGGTTTTAATTCAGAAAGGTTCATGCCAGACATAACACGGGGCATGCCATCGGTGTCTAGCTATCATCGGCGGCAGCCCAACGATAGTTGGACTGCCGCCGATGAATTAGTGAAAAATCTGACGATTTCATTCCAAAGAGTAAAAAAAGAGTGCATACACGTGTGGATTTCGCTTACCCACCAGGCCAACTCAACAATCCAGCCGCGGTCGAGCCAACGACGGCGACCAACGACACCCAGCCTCACCCCATAATTGTCTCCAGAGGATCCGGAATTCCCGGGTCTTGCCAATGTTTGCCGCTTGTCCTTACTGTTGCATAGTGTCCTCCGTCTGCATATTATTTCACGTCGACCTCCCAGAAACTGCCGGAAATGTCAGCGTATCATGAGCTACTGCTTCAGGTAAGGGACGTTGGAAATATCGGCATTTCTCGACGTCAGGAAAAGAACAAAACGCATTTTAAGTTCGATTCACTTGAAGCCGATCGGATTCCACTGAACAGTCGATCACGATGAACGAGGAATGAATGAACAGAGCCGGACTGGGGGAGTGAGACTGCGATTGGACCTTGGGAACCTGATTTCCGCGAACACCCACAGTGCGGGGACGGCTCAGGACGGCAAATTGCTAATGCCAAAAGATGAAAGCAGTGCTCGTCGTGTCCTTTTCTCTCCCACATCGTGACCGATTGAAACCGAGATCTCCACCAGCGAGCTAAAAGCAACAATGCAGATAATTTATAAGAAATTTACAGAGGCATAATAGTAAAAAATAATTCACCTTTTAAATTATTTCAATAAAATCTAATGTCTTCCTCTTGTCTTGTAGAGAGATGAGAGAGGATTAACCATATATGTTATTCAAAGGCAAGAGAAATGTTGCTAAGTTATCTTAAGTGATAGAGGAGGATATTTCATCCCAAATGACATGAAATTTCAATCTCGGATTACCGACCATGTTCTTTAAAATGGGTTTGGCTAAAGGGGGGCAAGGAGAAGGTCAATAAGGTCCAAAGGGAGATCAAGGAACACGTGGTGATGGTTTGAGTTAACTTTATCGTGAATCCCTTGTAAAACGTGGTTAAATGAGTAAGGAATGTTGGATATCTTTGCCTTGGTGGCACAACAGTTAAGGTTTGTATTTGTGTGCGATAAATGCAATGCTCCTGATTTCTTAAGTGGAGTGCCACTCCTTCAAAACTTCCGGTACCTCGACTTGTTACCCCAATATTCAAATGATAAAAAAATTTCTAACTTGTGTTCTTCATGTAAAATAATGAGACAAAAACCAACTCCATGAAATTCCATTATTTCTAGTACAACAATGTGTAACATGTCGAGTCTCCAGCTCCTACTCTGAAATCGTTGTCGGAGTTCGCAGAATCGCGTTCTCAGTCCGCGTCAGGGGTTTACCCCCATCGCAGGACTGAGGGTCAATCGTCATCAACGACCCAGAACAGAAAGACTCGAATATTTCGAGTCTCCAGAGGCCCCTTTCCGTTTTTAACCCTACCCCTGGTTTTGCGACCCAAACCGGGGGGTTTTACCTCGAACTCGTGTGTTCGCACGAGTTATTTTGTTTATTTTAAGTCGAAGTTCATCGCAAACGAACTTCGATTTACGTTTTGCCGTTCTGGTGCGAAATCGTCACGTGCGAGGCACGCTGGCGATTTCGCGCCAGTTTCTCTCGCCTCTCGTCCATCGTCCTCGCTCGCTCGCTTGCGAGGAGGGCGAGCGGGGGCGAGAGCACGAGGCCACGAGGCCTCGCCCTCAAGGCCCTCGTGGCCCCTCAGCCGCCGATCGGCGGCTGGCAGCTGGCCGGCCGGTGGCCGGCCGGTCGCTTGGCCGGCCGCTGGCGGTACAGCCGGCCGGCAGCGAGCTGGCCGGCGGCCAATGAAATGCTGGCCGCCGGCCAGCCCTCGCTGATGCGAGGGGTGGTGCGCAATCACCCCTCGCTTCAGCGAGGAAGGAGGGCCGAACCGGTCCTCCCGCTACATAATGGATTTAAGAATTACTCCTTTTACTAAGGAGACAGTGGTTTTCATGTCAGTCTCCTCTTCAACAAGATCTCAATATTGTTCTTCACCACAAAGTGAAACACCTAAGGAAGAAAATTAAAAAAATTCAAGCCAATTACACATGAAACAGAGCATCCCATTAAAAGGAGTGGAAACATGCCCAAATCTTTTTAATCATTCCCACCCACTTAATATCCATTTTGCCACGACATTCCTTCAAATACTCTTCATACCAAGGATTACCCGAGAGAGAGAGAGAGAGAGAGCGAGAGCGAGAGAGAGAGAGAGAGCGAGAGCGAGAGAGAGAGAGAGAGCGAGAGCGAGAGAGAGAGAGAGAGCGAGAGAGAGAGAGAGAGAGAGATTGGAAATGATCTAGGGCATGCAGGCCCATGCAAAAACGAACATGAGCTCTGTGTGTGAGTCCAATGCAAAACGACAAAAAATTGGCTGAGTCTGGAACGCATAATATGAAAGAACAAGGAGATTTTACAAATGAGCCCCTAGCGGGCTTATGTAGGGGCGCCTGCAGCTAGCCGCACCGGGCCCCGTCACCCCCGCTGAACCCAAACGAGTCAGCAGGGATAACACACTGCATACACCAGAAGAACAACAAATGTGGTCTCCTCGAGGCAGCGAAACAACTCTTCGAGTGCCTGGGTCCTGACCACCGGGAAAATACGAGCAATGCTAGAAAAACTCGAAATCAGCGTCTAGATATCCAAAATGGCTTTCCAAACATCGGAAGCCCTACCACAATCATCGATTCTCCTAGTCGCACAGGTACAGTCCACCCGGTGCGCGGGTCTCAACCCACCAAGAAAACTCTCCTACCTCCCGACAAGCCCACAGGGCTACCGAAACGCATCGACCGCATCTCGCCGGCATTGTCGTAGGTGCTGGAGAAATCTCGGTAAATTCCGGAGGCCCGTCGTGTCGTCACACCCTCCTCTACCATATACCACCAACGTGGGTATATGGATAATCCATCGGCGGCAGTCGTGACGGGTAGAAGCCACACAAACCATACTCCCCCTGGCTGACATAGCCGTCCACGCCAGAACAAATGAACGAAGGCATGGAACAACAATGTATGCCAAACCACAATGTGCACCAGTCAACCACACACACATACACAACTGCTGCCCATCTAAGGTGTCCTCGCGAAACTGGCACATCATACTCAGTGTCGGGGTCTAGACCATAAGAAGAGTCATGCACACGCACTCAAACCAGTATAATGCACACCATACACATGTCAAGCGGCAAGAGGGTCTCCTTGTGAAACTGGCGGTACCAATGCCCGGGTCTCGACCACTACGAGCAATCCAATAGGTGTCGGTGTACCGACCATAATAACATCATAAATCAACACATAAGATCATAGGGGGTATCCTCGTAATACGGGTGTACCTCACCACGTGTCCGGGTCTCGACCACTATGGGCAAACCAGCTGGCATGCACATGCCACACGCAGTATGGCCACACACCAAGACACGCGACCCTATGGTCCCCTCGTGACACTAGTGCAACCGACCATGTGTCTGGGTCTCGACTAACAGAGTGCGGCTGTATTATGCTCATAGCAGAGCATGGACCCCTCGCCATGCATCTCTCATGACGGCGCGCCAGGTCGAGGTCCACACAACATTCCCCCTGGGCAGATGAACCTGGCCGCGATGTCCTCGATGGAGATACTAATGCCGTAGCTAAACAAATCCTGGGTGATGAATCATGTGGTCTCTCCATCATGCAAAGATAGCTCCCCCAGTCATGTACGAGTCGGCTCCTAGCCTCAAAGACATAGTGGTGTCTCCGGCCACGACTCCTCACGTCGCTGCTGCATCACCTGGAGTGTACCAGTCCGCGCGTGACTGCCAAGGGTCCCAACTCACAGTCTCTCCTCTCTCCGCTCTACCGCGATGCATTTGTATACACCGGAGGAAAGGGAAGGGGCGAGCAGCACGCAAGCGTGGATGAAGTGGCGGAACTGGCCTCCGATGTAGGATAGAGCATCCTAAGGCCCAAGTGTGTACGACCAGAGGAGGAGGGTTGGAGCGTCGAACCCGGTCACCACTCATGGACGAAGGTGACGATGGAGCACCTGAGTCAGGTGGATGAAGGTGCGTGATGGTAGCAGCAGAAGGAGGAGCGATGACGGAGTCGACATGAACGACGATGACAGAAACTGAAGGCATGCTCAGCTCTCCTATGGTAGTGTCTCCAGCTGATGTCATACTGGGAGCTGGTACAAGATCCTCCCGGAGTGTGGGTGCGCCAGATACTGGTGGCATAAAGCTCGTGCTGATACTAGTAAAACTCCCCTCCTCTGAGAATCGCTCACGCGCTGCCATCACCTCCCGCTGCAGCATTACTACACGCTCCTGCAGGTTAGCGTAATCTGCCTCGGACATGTGGAGGTGGCACATGTCTGCCTCGCATAGGATAAACTCTGCATCACTCGATGCTACACATGTAGACTGTAGAACTCGTGAGTACAACTCCATCTGCATCTCTGCTACTAAAGACAATGGAGCCGGTGCTGATGCATCCACCTGTGGATCAACCAAACTTGTAATGACCTGAGATGCTGGAACATCGGATGCAGCTGCGGGTGTTGTATCCACACTACAGCTCATGTCCTTCATACGAGGAGGAATGAGCAGTCCCATGCCGAGAGAGAAGGAGAAGGAGTCGTCAGAGTCTGTGGAGCATATAGAAATGTCGTCCGTGCAGGTACTGCCACTCTCAGCATCGATGTGATCAGCAGGGTCACCAACAGGTGAACATGAGAGGACAGAATTCAGCTCCTGCTGACGAGGTCCCTCCATCCTCGTATACGGATCTGCTCCACTATCCTCAACTGCCATCGTAATGGACACAGGTGTGAAGGACTCCGTCTCAACAATGCCCGTCAAGGCGATCAGCAAGCGCAGCTGGCGCTCACGCACCGTCTTGCCGGGAAGGCTGGTCACTGCCACCTGCTCGATAATGGAGTGAAGTCCGCCATCTGACTCTGTCATGTGTGTCGCTACGTTGTCGTGTGTACGGGAACCTGTAGACTCCGGAAACATGGACAACTCCTCACGCTTAAGCTGGTCCTCAGGTGGTGAAGATGACACGGTGGAGCCTGCTGTGTCTATTGCAGCACATGTCCCAGTGACATCTCTTCAAACTGCTTCTCTCATGAATGTTTGACCCTCTAAAAGACCAGCCGGCTATCTCTGCTCATGCACTGCGGCCGCTGTCGTACTGGTGTGAGTCTCGTGCGCCAACGCCCCCGGAAATCCGTATGGGGTATCCCGATCCGTACGATACTCCTGTGCCACCGCTAGGCCGCTACCGGTCGGAGTCGCGAGTGACACCGCCCAGGCATGTGGGACCTGTACTCCTCCTGATGCAACCTGCTGCTCTAGAATGTCCGGCTCATGCCGCAGCAGAGATGTCGACCTCGATGACATGCACGTCCCAAACACTCCAACCTCCAACGGGCTGGTGTGAGACTGCAACACAATCTCCCCCAAAAGTCGAGTAGATGCATCCCAAACTGTACGGGACCTCTGTGCCACCGCCGAGCCGTCACCAGTCCGAGCCGTGAGTGGCACTAGCCAGGGATGCCGTGCCTGCGCTCCTCTTGATGTAACCTACTGCTACGGAAGATCTGGATCCAGCCCAAACGTAGAGCTCGATGACACACAAGTCTCCACCATAGTCGCCATGTCAGGATCAGACTCCACGTCATGTGCTGTCGTCGTATTGTTTGAATCTGCCTGAGCTGATGCTCCGGCACCACGGCCCAGCGCGAGTGCGGATCCTGTCGCTAAGGTCACAACAGGCAATGCGCGTTGAGCACACTCCCCCTCGACAGGTACAGCAACAGAAGCCGAGGAAGTAGAGGATGTATCAAAGCTGGTGTGAGCACGACGTGCGGGACGCTGATGCCAACGCCGTGGGGACACACGACTGGAACGACTACATGAAGGTACGTCATCGCGCGGTGGTGTCGTGGTCGCAGGAGAGTGGATGATCGAAAGGATGGTGGCAGCTTGGGACTGGCCGACAGGTGGAGCTGAAGGGACACCATCGGATGAGGAAGGAGGAGAGGATGATGGAGAAGTGATCAAAGAGGCCGTCGACAAACTAGTAGCAGAAGAACGCTTGGTGACAACGACGTCACAAAGTTGCTGCACCATCCACCTCAGGCCGTGGATCTCGGCAAATATGGTCACCAGAGGTCCAGCTAGGGGATCTACCAACGCTGGCATATCCGTATGCTGTGAAGGACGCAGGCTCCGACGAGGCTAAAGCCAAAGTGGATGCCAGCCGCGAGGGCGCGTCCAGCAGTGACGCCAACCATGACGTCCATCACCACAGTAATAGCAAGCAAACGTGCAAGGCGCCTGCTCAAATGTCTGCGCACTCATCTCGTGCGTTGGACGATGGATAGGTGCCGAGGGCACCTACTCCCGGTGGTAAACACCAAGCCGCGGGAGAGGATGAGACCAGTAGGTACTGTCACTCCCGAAGGTCACGGTATCAGGGTCAGTAAATGTGATCAGACGGGGCGAGCTACACTACCATAGTACGCCCAGAGTATGGAGTCTGACTAGCTGCGGCTACTAATGCTGCTGCCACTAATGGAGCGAAGACTGCTCCAGGAACAAAAGGGGTGGCGGTGACAGGTGTGGCTACTACTCCAAGCGGTAGACAACCTAGCCCTCGTATATGCACAGATCAAATCTGCCGTCGATCCTACGGAGTGAACTGTGCGTACCAATCCACGGGCCCCAAGGATACGCCAGTGCACAACGCGTCTCGAAACAGAGATCGCCGCCGACAACACAATCCGCTGTCGGTTCGGAGGGTAAAACTGCAAGCGTTGCTATAACCGCCGCTGATGCTGTAGTGGTTGCTAGTACTGCAGCTGTCGGTGAGATGTCGGGCTATTCTATGGCCCCGCACGGTTTGTTTTTTTTTCTTCTCTCTATGACTTTTTTCTCTTGCCCTAAGCCCCCTCTTTTTTTTTTGCCCTCACCTGCCCCCTTTTTTTATTCTCTCTTGCTTTCCCCTCTTCTCGCCCCAACCCATGTCCTTTTTTTTCAACTTCTTCCTCAACCCAAGGTTTTCCCGTCACCCAATTCTGGAGTGCCTTCTAGAAAGGGGGCAGGTCAGGATTGGGAGGGGGACAAAAAAACAGGGGGCGATTTCAGGTCGCCCCCCCTTCGCTCCCTGCTCGCTCGCTAAACAAACAAGCAAGAAGTGAACAAGTGAGCTAGTGAGAGGGAGAGGAGGGGTAGGGGGTCCGTCCCTCCCTCCGTCCGTCGGCCGTTGGGGTGGATGGGGCCGACGAGCCCCTCCGAGGAGCCCCTCAGAGGGGGCTCGACGGGGCCCTCCGAGGGACCCCTCTAGAGGGGGAGGGGGGGGGNCCAACGGACCCCTCTGAGGGACCCCTTTGTCGGGGCTCGAGGGGGTTCCTCTGAGGGGGAACCCTCGGAGGAGGGCTGCGAGGCCCTCCTACAATAGTAGTTGTAACGGCTGGTGCAACTGCTATGGTTGCTGCTGCTGCTGCTGCATTCGCTATTGCTGCTACTTTACGTAGCAACAGTTGCTACTACTGCTTGCTACTGCCGCCGTTGCTGCTGCTGCTGCTACGTCTGCTATTGCTAATGCTACTGCTACTCTATGCAGCAACAGCTGCTGCTGCTTACTACAATCACTGCTGCTTCTTGCTACTGTCGCCGCTCCTGCATGCTGCTACTGCTGCCATCGCTACTGCACGCTGCTGCTGCTACCGCCGCTGTTGCGATGGTTGCTGTTGCTGCTGCTATGTGTTTCTACTGCTGTCGCCGCTATTGCAACGGCTGATGCGCTGCTACAGCTGCTGCTGTTGTTGGTACAGCGCAACACAGCAGCTACCCCTGTTGCTGATGCTGCCTCTACAGATGTTGCAAATGCTAGAGATGGTCGCCGCTGCTGCTGTTGCTGCCGCTGCCGCTACTGCTGATGCAACTGTGTGCGGCTCACCGCCCCTGTGGAGTTCACGTGTAGTCGCTTCGCGCTCCCTCACACTACCCCGGCATGGCGCTACGTGGCGCGTTCTCTTTGCGCTCCGTCCAAAACGGCTTTCCGAATATCGGAAGCCCTACAACTACCACAACCTATCAAGTCTCCTCGTCGCACCAGTACAGTCCACCGGATGCGTGGGTCTCAATCCACCAAGAAAACTCTCCTACCTCCTGAGAAGCCCACAGGGCTACCGGAACGCATCGACAACACCTTGCCGGCGTTGTCCTAGGTGCTGGAGAAGTCTCGGTACAGTCCGGAGGCCCGTCGTGTCGTCACACCCTCCTCTACCATATACCACCAACGTGGGTATATGGATAATCCATCGGCGTCATTCGTGACGGATGGAAGCCAAATAAACCAACAAGAGAGAGAGAGAGAGAGAGAGAGAGAGAGAGGGAGAGAGAGGGAGGGAGGGAGAGGGATGGAGTGTAGGGGAGAGAGTAATAGTTAGAGTCGGAATGACAGTGAAACTTGCATTGTGAGTGGACGCAAGGGTGCAAGTTTGGGAGTAAAACTGCAAGTAGAGTCAGGATTCATGGGGAATCGAGGCCACGTTCTACATTGAGTGCACTCTTCCTCAGGAAACAATAGATCACTTATTCCATGCACAAGCAGAACGATCTGTGGGAGTATGATAGTTTAGTAGTACATGGTTTTTTCCTCCAATAAAAAAACCTCGTTGCATGGGGACAGTGGATGTGACAAGTGCACTCTGTCACCATACGAAAGTACTCTAAGAGAGAACTAAGTGTGCCTCTTTATCTCATGTGCTGAAGCACTAGAATAACTCCATAGCTTTTATTTTTTCATTATTTTTATTATTTTCAAATATGGGTAGTGATTATGCTCACCAACTGAAAAACGTGTATGTCAAGGAGCTCGTTCATTGACGAGCCCAAAGATCGGTGAGCTTGTCGATTGATGAACCCAATGGTCGACGGACTCATCGATTGATGAGCTCTTCCATTGATGAGCTTGCCAATCAATGAGCCCGTCCATGGCAAGGGAGATTCACACCCGACTTTCGTGTCTACCTGGCGCCTGGGCCTATGCTTTTGCGCATAGGCGTCAATGGTTGTTCAAGGATACACTAACGGTAAGTGGGCTAAGGTTCGTGATTTTCGTAGGACCTCAAGCTCCATCTTCCTTGTCAGATGCATTCTGGTATTGTGGAAGAGTGGAAAGCATTGTTGCATAACATGGAAATCAACCGAGGCTCACTATGTTACATTGGGATTTGGAGTGTTTAACAGCGCATGTTCTATAATCTCATGCAACAACAGCTTCACCAATCCATCTGATGCATCTCCATCTATTATGAAAACAGGAGCACATGCCAAATCGTAGAGCATGATGGCATGTGTCACATGCGCACAAAGTAAATCAACATTGAGTATCATTGTGTACACAAGTGTACAACAAGTGGTGATGTTTGTGACGTTGATGTTGACGCGCGTTAGTAGCACGTGGGATTCTTCTCAAAATCGCCCTACAACGACAAGTTTAAGACCATGTGGTGCAATTTTGGCTTTCTTGCACATGATTCTCCTTCTGCGTGAGCCCTGCGCCACTCATGTTACTTCCACAATTCTTCTAAAATTGTTGTGCGCCTCTCTCTTATAACCTCTTTCCATGGAAACCGTTATCATTGTCCTATGATCCTTGTTTGTTCTATGGTAACTGGCATCTCGGGTTCATAGGAGAGTGTTGTTATGTTACTCGTGGTGATCTGTTCCACTCACTCCTTGGGATGCCGTGACGTTTGAAGGCTACTTGAAAAGTGCTATCCTTGGTTGGCATGTCATTGCATGCTCACTCTTGTATTCTTGGCGTCATGCCCCCGAGAATCATTTTCTCGGTGGTGTTATTCTTGCTTGTTTTTCGTTCAATCATGTGATTTTGTAATGTAAGTTATGTAACTTATGTAATATTTTATATTCTTCTTCTTTTGATTTGGCATTGAAATAGTTGAGCAGCTCGTACGACAGCCGGTTCTTGCCACTGATTGTTTGGACGCTTGCCACTAGGTTATGGTTTTCCATTAGATGGATGGACTTGTACGCTTCTATGCGTGGTTGTGGAGGAGAGTAATGCAATTTTTTTATCCCAACTAGACTTTTTCAAGCATATATTCATAGTCTCTTGAACTTGCTCAGCGCCTTTCGTTACATTGTTCTACATTGTAACCTCTTACACACTACATTGAAGAGAATGTTTTTCCATCCTCTCAGTTTGATGATTTAAATCTTGGTATCCCTACATACGATTATGAACGTGAGTGATTTGTGCACTGTGCTTATTGATTTTTCTTGTTATCCATGGTTCCTTAAGTGGCTCTGTCAAGTGCCCTCTGTCATTGGTAGTCCTTGTCATCGTCTTGTGATCCGTACTCATGAATGGTGACTGGTAACTGCGAGTCATGGAGGCGTGTTGTCATTGAAAGAATGTGATAATCCTCCTAGCAGCAATCTGTTTAAGAGGACATGTTGTGAGATACACAACTTGAAAGACAACACTAAGAAAGGTAGAGAGATGACAAAGATATGCTTGAAACAACACTAGTTAGTCTAAAAAATGAGCGAGAAGAAGAGATACCTAGTTCTCTTCTCGAAGTGTGCATCTGCACAACACATCATCCAAGCGAGCAGAAAATGTCAACTGTTACCTCGTAGCTACAAAACAGAATCCAAGACAGTCACGGGGACCACACAAGCTTCTTGGTTGTCAAAATGAAAATCCAAAAGAAGCAACAGGCACACAAAAAAGAGCCAAATATAATTAGGCTAAGAAACATCAAATACAGGACCGCCGAGAAAATTGCCTCGGGAGTTGGCCACTAAGAAACAACTTGAGAACACCGTGGAGCTGGGATGGTAGAGCTCAACCTGTCAAAGTAGCTGTGAACTACCCTACTGATCTTGGATTTTGTTTATTTCAAATTCACTAATTAGGGGTTCCATGATTTTGTTCAGGTTTTTGGCCACACAAAAATGAAGGCGGAATCTTAACTTTTGTTCAACAAAAAAAACTCTGATCTTTGAATTCGACAAAAAACGCGTTTGACCTCGGGCGAGGCCAGTCACCAAACAAGTCACCATTAACCTGGATTTTGTGGGGCCGCCATCACTTTAATGCTTCTCCTTGGCTCTTCAGATTCGGACGAACCCTGGCCATGAAATCGATCCGCGACTGGAGCTTAAATGCGTGGTACGACAGTTTGATTTGAACGTGCAAATTAGCGCACTACCGTCCAATGGGAACTGAAGACGAGATCCGTTGGGACACTGCAGGCGGATAAAGTAACAACCCGTATAATTTCACAGTGTGTGCAACTGCCATCTGTCTCTTCTGCCACAAACTTCCTTACACTATGGAGCGCTTTCTCCAAAAGGTCTCACCCGAGAAACGTGCGCGCCACCTGTCAAATGTTATTCGCCAAGGTCCACCTGCACGTCCGCATCGGCAACGGAGGCCCATTGGTCGACTGCAAAAATTTTGTGTCCTCACGACGGATGACAACGTGGCACCGCAGGCTGCATGAGTGGGCTTCATGGCCACATACGATGAGGATGTAATAATCATTGCATTGCCACTGAATCTCCCGGATGGGGCCCACTGGTCCTTTGCACTCTGATCAATTCAACTAAGCGGTTTGTGGACAATAGCGTTGGGTGCTCCCACGTTCATGAAGCATCGGAACTTTGAATGCGCATGGAGCAGTAGCGTGCAGCCGAGCAGCAGCGTGTAGCCAAAGGAATAATGCTGCAGAAGGGCACGATGACAAGGATGTCCCCGCATCCACGCCGTCCAACCTACGTTGACAGGGGAAAGGCGAAGCAGGTGGAAGAGGACCCGAAATGTGCCCCACTACTTATCCGCCTCCACAGTGATGTACTTCGCATTAGCAAACCAATCATACCCACGACAGGGGATGCAAGCAAAAGCGACATCGTGTCACTTTCTAGCAACAGCAGCAGTAGTGCAGGTTACAGTGGCAGCGACAGTGGTGACAGTGACAGCGTGCAAGCCCCTGATGACAGTATGGACACGGAGTGCATGGCACTCCAGGTCTTGCACAAAATGACATCAACGGATAGCGACAGCAACAACTCACTCTCGTATTGTGACTGGTTCGGATCAGGGCGTTTCCGAACTATTTACAATGCCATGAATTCATAAAATAACCACCTACGCATCCATGAAACATTTGTACAAAACTTTCCGTACCCCGGATGGCACCTGCGTTTACGATCTCCTCACGGTGTAAACCGTCACAGGCTGGTTTGAGCCGAACACCCTCATCCTGAAGGATGAGGGTGTCCGGCAAGGATGCCATTGTGGCCAGACCAGACCAGCTGCTCCACTATCGATAAACAGGAAGTTGAAGCACGGGTCGGGTGGCAAGAAGGCGTGGCTTGCCAGCCGTCCAGATGTCATCGCGAAGATAAAATAATAAAAAAAGTGTTGACGGATGCCCGTGCGGTGGTTAACTTCCTCAACACCAAAACTATTTGGAAGGAGGTCCACGACATGATTGTTCGCCTTGCGCCCGACATGCTGATGACCCTTGGATCGTGCGCTTTCGGCCATCCATGGGTTCATAAATTTGTGCGGCGAGAGATGGGATGGTCCATTGCGGCACCACAGCAGCATAGGAATTGGGAGGAACGCGTCCTCACCTTTCATCGACGAGCAGCCATCATGCTGCCCCTGTACAAGAATAAATTGTTTTTTGTTATTAACGCAGATCACACGGGCATTCAGCTCATGCACTCCGCCGACCATACATATGCACCCATCGACAGCCAGGACAATGGCATCCTGGGCGTTGAAGACAAGCGCCAAATCATGGCGCTAGTCACGTGCTTGATGACTGGAGAGATGCTCCCTCTCCAGGTCATCTTCGGCGGCAAATCCAAGAGAAGTCTGCCCCATGATACGAACGCGTGCAAGATGCAGGATGCAGGCGCACAGCTGAAGTTCACGTCCAACCACTGGACAAATGAAGAAACGGCACGCGACTACATGCACGGGATTGTAGTTTTGTACTACACTCGCATGTGCGGGAAACACGGTTTGCAGGTTGTCGATGCGTGCATGCTCCTTATTTTGGATCCATGGCTTCCATACACCTGTGCACCTTTCCAGGAGTGGTTGTCGACGATCTTTTCCTACATCCGCACCTACTACATCCCACCTGGCTGAACTTCTAAGGTTCAGCCAGGTGGCATTGGGATAATGCGGCCCCTCAATAACAGAATTGAAGAGTTGTATGCTGCATGGGGCACCGAGCGCAAATGCAATGGCATGGTCACAAGTATGGGCATGGCTGTCCTGAAAGAAGAGGCCTTCGGCTGGTTCTATTCAGCGTGGGAGTACCTACATTCTAAGGAGATCGTTAAGACGGCATGGGCAACGGCAAACTTTTCACGCGTGTTTACACCGAGATTCCAACATGAGGCAGCTTTCCTTGCTGTGAAGCTTTTGTTTGCTGCAGACGAGGTAGAGGAGGAGGACATGGTGGTGTAGCTCTATTACTGCTCTACAATGTCTGTTTTATTATGTCATGCCTACGTAATCAGTGCCCCTTTTGCAAAATTGCTTTTGCTGCTTTGTTCAAAGTCCTAAGTGCCAAGATCCTTGATTTTGTTCAAGTGTATGCACCAGACAGATGAGTTCATTTATAGTGGAACCGAGTAAAAAGTGTAATTTAAGAACCCAAACAAATTATTTAGGTGGTACTTAACTAATTCGTCTAAAAAAATTGTTAAACCACGTAGGCACAAAAAGTAAATATAATCAAAATCCAAGATTGGGTATCGTGGAGTGCCTGCAAGTGATTGGCTTAAGGTCCAAAGCTCACCGGGATTGATACCACAGCAACATCCTCATGGATCATAGGCACCACAGGACATACTCATGTAAGTGGCACAGCCACGAGGTGACAAGGGGCCACAACAAAATGGACAGAGACCACAGTGGCAGACACACATGAACCGGGATCACGACGGAGGAACTGAAGACCAACAGCATGCACGGAGACTTTGAACTTGCTACAACACAGTGCCTTTGTGATAAAGTTAGCAAGGTACTGCCAAGTTTCAACACCAAGCAGGCGCCCATTACCACACGCTTTATATTCACACACAAAGTGATGCTCCACGTTGATATCTTTTGTGTGAGTGTGATGCATGCCATTGTGCTCTACAACATATTGCATGCTCTCATTGCCATAGTGGAACGTGATGCAATAGATGGGCTGAATTGCCTGTTGTATACAAAAATACAACCACAAGTTTGCACATACACCGGCACCCAAGGTGGCATACTCGACCTCTGTAAAGTTGCATGTGACAAAAGCTTGTTTCCCACTCTTCCAAGAGAGAAAGGTGTCACCGGCAAGGAAGATGTGCCCTCATCCATTGGGTGCGATGCGAATGATACACATGGATCCTATCTGCAAATCTTGAGGAAGATCCGGATCCGTGGGACGGACCCTCCTCCTAGATCCAGATTGGGGATCTTGGATTCGGATCCAAGGATCTGGGTCCTAGATCCACAAATCCTTGATTTTATTATCTGGATAGTAAATTTAGTTACACAAGTAAAATACAAAAAATCAGAAGGGACAATATCAAGTCACAACCTCGTCAAATTTAGTGTGAACGTGAGAGTTTCCCCTGCACAGTGTAGTTGACTGTCGAAGATTACATAAGGCTGAATTAATGTGGTGTGCACTTTTACCACATCTTCCCAACATCTCTATCATCTACCTACCCATTCAATCGTTTGGTGTTTGAATGATCAAACAATTGTTTGACTGTTTCAACTTTAGATGAACCTTGGTAGGCCAAACAGTGCACCAGTATGTGCCGGCCACTTACGACATGTTCTGCAATAAGAAAGGCTACAATTGGTGCTTCCTATGACATGACAATGGCTCGGCACCCAGCCTCGACAAAATTAAGGCACAAGGCAAACCATGTCACACTGACCACACCGTATGAGATTTTTGTTGGTTGCCTGGCACATTTGAGAGGTTCATTTGATGTGGCCATTGAACATCACCTCTCTCATAACCGAGGTGTACATGTCAAATGTTTGAATTCAAAGAAGTGACTTACATGATACATGAAGACATGAGCTGGACCTCTTGCCAGGATTACCAAGCCCAGGATCATGCCGCTGATTCTGGGCCCAATCACTCTCCATGAATTTGTCAACCACGATAGAGGGATGTGCATAAAATCACAATTCCAAATGGGGAGTGGGCACAAAGTAGAGGATGACATGCAACGCTGCCTGAAGATAGAGGCAACACGGGTCCTGGGAGAACTGAGAGAAGAAGTTGACCGCAAACAAAGTGTTAGCACCAGTGGTGGTCCCAAGGAACATCAGAGACCTGATGACCAAGAGGTGCATCGGGACGTCAACGTGCTCTCCTAGCCAAACATATTCCACTGTCTTCAGGAGCCTCTATCCTGTTATATTCATGAGCGTGGAGGCATAGGGAATAGCATCCAACAAGTTGACACAATACTTCTACAGAGTGTGAATGTATCTGGCCTGATACTTATGCAATCCTTGTCGATGACATTTGTTCTCGATCTCCATGCCCAGGAAGACACGTACAGCACCAAAATCCTTCATCCCATATGGAGAGTGGATGACACCACTCACAGCCTAGATAGCATGAGGATCAAGAGAGGCAATTAAGATGTTGTGGACATACACCAAGATGGCAACTAAGGGTGACAATGAGTCGCTCACAAAGAGAGCGGGGTCGACTGGACTGTTACAATAGCCATTGCGCTCAAGGGTGGCCCAAATCTTGAGGTTCTAGTAGTATGGAGACTGCCTTAACCCAAACAAAGCCTTGCAAAGGCATCAGAAAAGACCAGTACCATTGTCAATGCCAGGTGGTTGAGCATGTTAGATCTTCTCGTCAAGTGGACAATACAAGAATGTGTTTTTCACGTCTATATGATATAGTTCACACTTGTGCTCAGCCATATGGCTGAAGAGGACCTTGGTAGTTTTCTACTTCTCCACAGGTGTAAAAAGGGCATCAAAGTCCACGATAGTCACTTGTGAGAAACCCTTGGTAGTAAGCCGACCATGCTTATAGGGCTCAACCATGTTTATTGGCTTGTGCTTGTATCGAAAGACCCAACAGGTGGCAATGACTTAGTGACTAGGTGGAAGTTCCACCTTCTTGTAAACGCCATACTATGTGATGGTGTCAAGCTCCACATGCATAGCCTGCTCCCAAAGAGCCACATCCTGAGTAGAGTAAGCCCACTGGTCTGTACCCGGATTAAGCGGGAGCACCGTGTTGCCACACATAATGAGTGTAATGGAGATAGAGGCAGCACACGTGGAGGGACAAAAATCAATGATTGAATAAGCACAAAAGAACTAGACCGTGTTGAGGGTTCAACCTGTCAGGAATTCTGTCCTGGCGTGCTCTGATCCACCACAAGTGTCCACGGCTACTTAGTGCAAAGAGAATTCCGAGGAAGGTGTGCACTTTGAGTCGCCAAAACACCAAGGGAGCAAAATTCTGGCAGAATGCAGATTGCGGAAACTGAGAAGGGCTGAGAATTCATTAATGGTTAGTTATTTTGGTGTTATTACATAAGATTCTTATAGCCTGTGATCTAAGCTTTCCAACGCATCCAAGCATGCCCGAAACGGAGCAGTAGAGCCCCTGCTACAACCATCAAAGTTACCTTTGGTGGAGCCAAGCCGCCCACCATGCCCACGAACGGGAGTGACCGGAGGCGCTTCGACGGTGTCCTGTCCAAGAGCCCTTCCTGTCATTCCAACGTGGAGAGGGGCTCGCCCTGGTCCAGGAGACCATCCACATGCATTCCTTCATGGCCCATGTGACTTTGGAGTCCATTGGAGACGAACTCGGATCACTGGCAATGGATTATCCCGCCACTCATGGCGGGTACCAGATTCCACCCGTCGCCCACCCGAACTTCGGATGGGGCTAACTTTCTTAATTATCAACCAAATTGAGCAACTGAAAGCTCAAAACCGCATGGAAAACTCCAAGGAGTCCAAATCTGCAATCAGATTAGATGTTCAACCACTCTCTAGTGGTTGAACCAGGAAAACGGAAAACGGCATCCATGGCAGGAGCACTTTCTAACAATCTCTCCCGTGCACCTTCCATGCCGGATGTCTCATGCTCACTCTCACTCGTCTGCTCCTGTGCCTTCAAAGCCTTCACAGCTTGTCAACCCAAGCCCTGCAAGGCTGATCATGTGCCGATCCTGGGGCTGCGCCTTGGTCAAACAATCCGTGAGCATGTGCTTCGTGCTGCAATGCTGCAGCATAGCATGTCCCTTCTCCACCATGTCGCTCGCGTAGTGGTAGCGTGCACATCGATGTTGTTGGAAATATGGACCGTTAAATGTCACAAGAGCTCTTACGAGACAGCGCAAACCAATCGCATACTCATGTGGATCAACACAGGCTTGTCCAAACCAGATCCACAATACACTTGCGATGAGAGAGAGAGATAGCACATAATCCTTGATTCAAGAAACTCCAGCTCCTGGGTACAAGGGTAGCTACTGACTGAATCTAACTAGTAGAAAAAAGAACCAGCAAAAACAATTGCTTATGTAGTCCTGTCGCTGTTCACGCCTCGCTCGCCGCATCGTGCACAGCGACAGTCCTTGAGCGCTGTTCCGCTAAGTGTGCCGAAGGCATCCCATAGATAAGGATCCGTTCGCGTCCCCTATGATCGATCTTCCAGAATCCCCCCCTCTTCTCGCAGTCCTTCACAGATTTATGTATTGGTCGTAGACCATAGATTGTCATTTATCTGGAAGTCGCAAGCCGTCGATGCTGTTGGATGATCGATCATGAGATCGATAATCAAAACTTGTCCGCCCCTCCGGTCCGGTACTCCGTGTCTGCTTCCAATGGTTCTTGTCGATGCTCCACGTCAGCCACTGCATCCCATCGGAACTTCCCAAGACCTCTCCGCTGTATTGTGCAAAGATCCACAGGATATATCCTATTGCTCAGAGTGATACTATCGCAAACAGGTACAATTGAGTGGACTGGTGGAGGCATGGGATTACCCTCTCTGCCAGTCCCAACAGGGCAGGACTAGAGTAGAGTAGGTTAGGCTGCAGAGGGTCAGGAGAGGAGGTAGCACTTCTCCCCTGGCCCTCTGTGTTTTGCCCCATTGGAGCATACCTTTTTGCTCAGTTCCAACAGATGTGTTTCGTCCTCCTGCACTGTGTCGGATTGTTGTTCAGCAAGATGGAGCCGGTGTTTTCCTCCTGGACCACCGTAGGCTCCTGTTGCGGCACGCCCAGCTCCCCCAGCAATCTGCGGAGTTACACTGCTTCCTTGACCGCCTCGGCCAGAGCGATGTACTCCGCCTCCACTGTGGAGGTGCCGACGCAATCCTGCTTCCTACTACACCATGAGATTGCTGTACCTGCGAGGAAGAAGACAAAGCCAGAAGTGGACTTCCTCTTTTCCACATCGCCGGTGTAGTCCGCGTCAGTGTAGCAGACCAGCCGCAAGGGATCTGACCTCCCCTTTCCATCGTACTTCAGGCGCGCGTGCCACGTTGCCTGCAAGTATCGGATGGTGCGCTTCACCACTGTCTAGTGTAGTGGCCCAGGGTTGGCCACGTACCTACTCACCTGACCCACCGCGTAGGCCACGTCCGGCCGAGTCGCCACCATGGCATACATGAGACTGCTCACCATAGATTGGGAGGGCACCTTCGCCATGTCCTCCTTCTCCTCTTTGGTTTGCGGTGCCATTGTCCCACTCAGNCGTTGCCTGCAAGTATCGGATGGTGCGCTTCACCACTGTCTAGTGTAGTGGCCCAGGGTTGGCCACGTACCTACTCACCTGACCCACCGCGTAGGCCACGTCCGGCCGAGTCGCCACCATGGCATACATGAGACTGCTCACCATAGATTGGGAGGGCACCTTCGCCATGTCCTCCTTCTCCTCTTTGGTTTGCGGTGCCATTGTCCCACTCAGCTCACAGCTTGTGGAGACCAAACTGCCCACTGGTTTGCAGTCCTCCATGCCGTACCGCTTCAGGATCTCGGCCACATACTTGGCCTGCCCTAACTGAAGCGTGCGCACCCTTCGGTTCCGCGTGATGCTCATCCCGAGGTAGTACTCCAGCTCCCCCATATCCGTCATCTTAAATCTGCTGCTCAGCTGCTCCTTGAGCTGCTGCAAAGCCGCCAGATCTGACGAACACAGGATCAGATCGTCCACGTAGAGTGTGACAATCTGATGGAGTCTCTTACTGCGCCGCACGTACACGCTGTGGTCTGACTCACAATGCTTGAAGTCGAGCTCCGTCATGTAGCCGTCCATCTGTTGGTACCAGCACCTGGATGCCTGTTTTAGCCCATACAAAGCCTTTCACAGCTTGCACACCTTGCCCTCCGGCACATCCACCCCCTCCGACACCTCAAGGTATATCTCCTTGTCGATGATGCTGTTCAGGAATGTCGTCTTGACATCCATTTGGTGGATTTCCATGTCCTTTACGGCTGCCACCGCGAGGATTGTCCGGATGCTTGTGAACTTGGTGACGGGTGCGAACGTCTCATTGTAGTGTTCGCCTTTCCGTCGCGCGTACCCCTTTGCCACTAGTCGTTGTGCCTTGTACTTCTCAACCTTGCTGTCCTTGGTGAGCTTCACTTTGAACACCCACTTGGAGCTGATCACCTTCGCTCCCTCAGGCCGATCCACCAGCTCCCAAGTGCCGTTCTCAACAAGGGATGCAAGTTCAGATTTTATTGCTTCGTCGTACTGCTTCTCGTCAGGCCGTGCAAGCGCCTCTTGCACGGTTTTCGGCTCCGTTGCGGCTTCCATCATGCACCGCGACATGCCGACCCAGCGTCCCGTGCTTGCGTCGTACCGCTTTGCCCCATTCCGCTACATTCGGCTGCGACGCGGCGATCTTGGTGACGCTGGCTGCTGGTCCTACTGCTGTCCTGTTGCAACGTTGTCCTCGGCCGCGGGCTCCCCCGCGTTGGCTGCTACGTCCTGCGCTCCAGTGGTACCTGCACCCACTGCATTGCCCTGGTGCGCTCCAGCACCGTCATCCTCCAACGCATCGACCTCTATAGCTGCCGGATCCTCCTCACGCTCAAGGATTTGGAACCACTCCCCCTGCTTTGGAGATTACGCTGCATCAATGTTGTTGCTGCTGCTGCAGTAGCTCTATTACTCATCAAACGTTACATCGCGGTTGGTGATGACGTCCTGCATCCGTGGATCAAAGAGGCGGTACGCCTTGAGCGCACTCTCATACCCAACAAGCGCGTATGCCTTTGCACACGGGTCCAGTTTGGAGTCTTTTCTTTGAGCGGCCTGCACCAACGCGTGCGCCTTGCACCCTAACGCCTTCAGGTGCACCACGCTTGGTTTGCGCCCGCTCCAAGCCTCCTGCGGCGTCTTTTAGCCATCCCTCCCCTTCAGCACTGCCGTTGGGGTGATGTTGGTGATGTAGCACGCAGTGCTCACGGCTTCGTCCCACAGACTCCGTGGCAGTTTAGCGTCCACGAGAATCGTTCGCGCCGTTGTGAGCAGCGTCTGGTTCATATGCTCTGCCACGCCATTAGATTTTGGCTTGTACGGAGTGGTCGGCAGCC
>SZWC01003513.1:54259-69294 GCA_023375785.1 Penium margaritaceum
CTCCCTCTCTCTCTCTCTCTCTCTCTCTCTCTCTCTCTCTCTCTCTCTCTCTTCCCTCATTGCAACAACAGCTAGCATTTCCCCTTAGGTCATAGTGGCCTCTACCGTGGCCACAGCCACTACCACTCCATTAGATGAAAATGCCAGTGTTGTCAGCTCCATTTGTGCATCCATTGCTACCGCAGTTCTCATCCAAAATGGAGGTGCGTGAATCCAGAAACACCACATGACCAGAGGCATACTCATTGCCTCAGCGGCTGCTGTTGTGGCTGGCGCTACAGTGACATGCTCCATGTGTCCTCTGGTGGCTATCTTGACTTGGATAGTTGTACTGGCCTCATATGCAGCAGCGGTGGTATCACCTCTCTTTAGTCTGCTTCGGCATCATTGTCTTGGTGAGTATGTGGGTGTATTCCCTCTCCTCCTTTCTCTATTTTTCCTCTTTTGTGTTGTTAGCATACCGTACCACAACTGTCTGCATTACACTGTTGTTGATGTTGTGACCACCTCGTGTGCATTAGTTGCCACCACCACATCCTCTATCTCCTCTATCTCTTCTGCCTCTACCGGTGCTGGTTGTTCTGGGGGTAGTGGCTAGGGTCGCGACAAAGGTTTAGACCTATGACGTGGAGGAAAGGGATCCCATCCCTCCCATTCCTGGAATAGTCACCTGCTAGAATTGTTGAGCCTCCTGGCATTCATCACATACCCTACTGCCACATGATTTCGATATTAATTGTTTTGTTTTGTTGACTAAATCATGAATTCGGGTCCACACTTGTATATTCTTGGTTTTTATCGAAAACACTAAAATAATTCTGTCGAGACGACATTGTACACGGAGAACAAGTTCATGCCATCGCTATTGTTCTATCGCTTTTTGAGACAAATCTGAGAGCGTGCGAGGGGGGTCGCGTGGCTTTGCCACGTTGCCCCCCTTGCAGGCTGTCACATAAGGTGCTTTAGCGACGCAGTTTAGCCGAACTAGACCTGGTAACGGAATTAAGTGTCGAACTTTTGTGTGCGACTCAGAGTAATTTCGTCACAATAGAAAACACCCCAGAAAATGTACCCGGTGTCGAATTTAGACTACAACCCGAAAAATATTTTTTTTGACGAATTCATGTGGCAGTACGGTAAATGTCTAGTCCCTTGTGACGACACTCATCTCGCCTCTGCCATGCAGGCCCACTGGGCTTGCACTGGTTTCAGCACCTGTGCAGATGCGACAGCCACCATCACTGTGCCCTCGCCGTCCTCCTCCTCTTCTTCCTCCTCAGCTGCTATTGCAGATAGTGCAAACAATGTACCCTTGCACCAGCCTACCATCCAGCCTTCGTCTTGAGAAGGGGTATACCTTGCCTCATGGCCTCCTTAGTACGGGTCCCCCTCTGCACAGTACACCGCACCCACCTGTCCTTGTGATGATGGCTGCTTCTCAAACCCTCGTCCCACTGAGCGTCTTCCCAAATCACGCCGTGACAAAGAACCGGCTCTAGAGCGTCATCTCACCAAACTCCATCTTTGTTCTCAGGGAGGTGAGGGTGTGATGGGCCTAATCTGTGCCTTTTTCTGTGAGTCAGTGGAGCCCTTGGCGGTGAGTCGCCTTGGGGTGTGCAAGGATAATTGCCTAATGATCATCTATGGACTGAGGATTGGAAGTCTCGTACATTCCCAAACCATCTTGGTGTCTCTTCCTCCTCTCTTGTTCCACCATCCGGCACTGATTTTGTGTATCTTGCTCTCCCCTCTACTCGCGTGTCAGGTGGTTTCTTGATCATTCATGCACGGGCCACTCACCAAAATACATAATCTTGTCCCTCATTTGCCTCTCTTAGTCCTCTTGGCTCCGTGCGCATTCTTCGTACTGGCCCTGGGTCTCTTCTCCCTTTCAGGGCTTTGGTGTTATTCACTTTGTTGGTCCTAGTGGATACCTATTTCTCCTTGATGTTTTGTATGTGTCTGACTTGGAGGTTAGCCCGCTCTATGTGACCACCCTTGATGATCGAGGCTTGGAACTTGCGTCAAGTCTTGTTGTTCAAACAATCTCCATTTGTTCCTTGGGTTATGACTACCTTTTTTGTGTTCCCTTGTTACTTCCATTGTCTTCCGGTACCTCTATCCTTGTCCACTTTACTCCCTCTCAGTCACCTGACCACATCAGTCCCTTGTATCTCCATCCTTCCCACATTCACAGCACAGCCCCCCCTACTCATCGTATCGATACTCCCACAATCCGTGCATCTCTTTGACACACTTTTGCCTCTGTCTCCTCCTCCTCTCTTATGATGCCTCCTCTCTCGGCTTTTCCCTCTTTTTGCTCCCCCTGCTTATCTCCTTTGCATCCTGTCAAACTTCCTCCCACACCGGTTTTCTCCTCTCCTTCCTTGTCTGTGTCCCCGATACAACCCTCTGAGGTTCCCTCCTCCTGAAGCATGCTTGCTGTATCTCCTTATGTTCGTGGTGGCTCCCTGTATGCTCTCTACTCTCACAGTCATCCGTCTACAGCTCCCTCTCATGGGTCTACCTCTAGTGGACCCAGTCCCACTAACCCAGCTCCCTCCTTGGAACCTGTCCTTAATGCTCCCCATTGAGACACAATATCTGGTGAGCCCGGGCTTTGTGTCCTTGGACTCACCATGACAGCCTCTTCTGTCACTGCCATATTTGTTGTTCATCCCAGTACTGCCTTTGGCTACTCTCTCATTAAGCGGAAATTTCACCACGTTCTTGGCACTTCTGATGTCGGATATGTAGCCTGTTATTCAGCTGCTACTGGTCTTACCCCTTTCCTCTCTAAGCCTCTGACAGTTCAGGGCATGCAGTACGGTTGAACCCACATTCTTGGAGAAATCAATGGAAGGGGAGATAGATGCCGTAAGAGACTATGTGGTGTACGAATTGGTCTATCTTCTACTAGGTTGTAAGGCTTTGTCTACTGAGCGGATCTATTTTCGGAAGTTAAGGTCTGATATCTCCATTTAGTAGAACAAGAATTACCGCCAACAGATTCTCACAGATACCTGGGGTTGATTTTAATGAGACCTTCTCCCCTGTGGGATGCTACATGGTTCTTCAAGCCATTCTCAGTTTGGTGGCCCAGCATGATTTTTTAATTGGAGCAATTGGATGCCAATGTCTTCTTCCATGGCAAGATTGAAAAAAAAAATCTACATGATCCAACGATCTGGGTCCATTGATGGAACCAAGTATGGAAGTTGTGTGAGGCCCTGTATAGGCTCAAGCAATCGCCTTGCCTTCACACTTGAGTAGGGTGGATTTTGTATAAGCACAATTGATTCCGCCTTGTTCCTTAGTGCTCCATTTGCCTCTCTAATCGCCATGCTTGTCCACGTTGATGATCTGCTCATTGAATCTCTCAACCTTGCAGTCGTTTATTCTGCAATCAGCATACAAGATGGAGGACCTCGATCCAACCAGAGTCGTCTTCGGCATAGAGCTTGAGAGTGATCGCTTGTGATGGACACTCCACATCCACCAGGTTTCACACATTCGCAGCTTGGGGAGCGATTTGCATCTCTGCTCTCTTTTATTCCCATTGCCTCCACTCCTATGACTCAAGCAGGCTAGACTCTGGATGTGTCTAAATTGGAGGAGGAGGTGGATGTCACCGATGGCTTGCATGTCATTGACTCAATGATACACTTTGCCACCACCACCACTTGTGCGAACATAACCTTCACTTTCAACTTCCAATTCTAATTCTCCTAGTGTCCAAGAGAGTGTCATCTTGAGACGCACTTCATGTAGTATCTTGGAGCAGTTTTTACTCCATTAGTGGCAGCAACACCAGTAGCCGCAACTCGTCGGACTTCCTTCTCTAGGCGTGCTATGGTAGTGTAGCACATCCCATCTGATTACATTTGTTGACCCTCACGTCGTGACCAATAGGAGTGATGGTGTCTACTAGTCTCATCCTCTTCTGTGGCTTGGTGTTTACCATTGGGATTCGGTGCCCTCAACACCTATCCATCATCTGTCGCACGAGATGAATGCATAGACATCTTAGAAGGTGTCCTACGCATTCTACTGCTACTACTGTGGTGATGGACATCATGGTTGGCGTTGCTGCTAGACGCGCCCTCGCGGCTGGCATCCACCTTGGCTTCAGCCTCGTCCGAGCATGCATCCTCCACAGCATGTGGATCTGCCATCATTGGTAGATCCCATGGCTGGACCTTTGGCAAGCATATTCGTCGAGATCCACGGCCTGAGACGGATGGTGCCGCAGCTTTGTGACCTCATCGTCATAGAGTGTGCTTCTGCAACTAGTTCTTCAACTTTCTCTTTCATCATATCTCCTTCATCCTCTCTTCCTTTCTCATCTGATGGTGTCCCTTCAGCTCCACCTGTTGACCAGTCCCAGGCTGCCACCATCCTCTTGATCCTGCACTCTCCCGCTACCACGACACTACCTCGAGATGACATGTATTCATGTAATCACTCTAGTCGTGTGTGCATGTGGTGTCAGCGTCAGTGCTTCGCACGCCGTGCCCGGGCTGGTCTTGACACATCATCAACCTCCTCGGCTTCCGTTGTTATACCTGTCGAAGGGGAGTGTGGTCACCGCACATTGCCCGCTATGACCGCAGTGACAGGATCCTCACCCTCGTCGTACCTGAGTGCCCCAGCATCAGCCCAGGCAGATGCAGATCATACGTGGCAGTACATGATGTGGATCCTGATCCTGACATGGCGTTCATGGTGGAGACTTGCGAGTCATCGAGCTCGACTTCCACGTTCAGGCTAGATCCAGATCTTCTGCAGTAGCAGGTTGCATCAAGAGGAGTGCAGGCCTGGCGTCCCTGGACGGTGCCACTCGCGGCTCCCACCGGTGGCGGCCCGGCTGTGGCACAGGAGTCACGTACGGATCGAGATGCGTCTACCGGAATTTTAGGAGAGTTTGTGCAGTAGGCTCACACCACCCCGGCGGAGGTTATAGTGCATGAGACATGCATGTCATCGAGGTCGACATCCACGCTAGGGCAAGAGTCAGAAATTCTGTAGTAGTAGGTTACATCAAGAGGAGTGCAGCACCGCGTCCTTGGACAGTGCCACTAGCGAATCCGATTGGTGGCAGCCCGACGGTGGCATAGGAGTCGCGTACGGATCGAGATGCATCTACCGGAATTTTTGGGGAGTTTGTGCAGTAGGCCACACCACCCTGGCAGAGGTTACAATGTATGAGACATGCGTGTCATCAAGGTCGACATCCATGCTAGGACAACAGCAGGTTGCATCAGGAGGAGTGCAGGCCCCGCATCCCTGGACGGTAACACAACACTCGCGACAACGACCAGTGGCAGCCCGACGGTGGCACAGGAGTCCCGTACGGCTTGGGATACCCCTTGCGGACTTCTTGGGGCGTTGGTGCAAGAGGCTCACACCAGCTCGACAGCGGTCGTAGTCCAGGAGCAGAGGGGACCAGCTGGTCTTTTAGAGGTTGAGGCATTCTTCATAGCAGCATTACTTAGAGATGTCACTGGGATATGTACTGTAGCAGGCACGGTAGGCTTGACCTTGTCATCGGCGCTACCTGTGGATCATGTGTAGCGTCAGGAGTTACCCATGTTCCCAAAGTCTGCAAGATTTAGTACACACAACGGAGCAGCCACACACATGACAGATTTAGATGATGGGCATTACTCCATCATCGAGCGGCTGACAGCAACCAGTCTTCTCGGCGAGACGGTGCGTGAGCACAAACTGTGCTTGCTGGTTGCCTTGACGGGCATTGTCGAGCCAGATCCCTACAGATGTGCGTCCACTATGCAGGCAATTGAGGACAGTGTTGCAGATCCAACCACGCGGATGGTGTCGACTCGTCAGCAGGAGCTGAGTTGTGCCCTCGCGTGTTCATCTCTTAGTGAGCCTACTGATCACATCAACGTTGGGAGTGGCAGTACCTGCACGAAAGACATTTCTATGTGCTCTGTGGAATCCAACAACTATGCCTTCTCCTTCTCTCTAGGCATGGAACCACTTACCCCTCGTACGACAGACACAAGCTATGGTGGTGCCACCTTTAGCTGCATCCGAGTGTGCAGCATCTCAGCACGTTGTGAGTTTGGTTGACCCCCAGGTAGATGCATCGGCACCAGCTCTATCTCCTTCAGTAGCAGAGACGCAGATGGAGTTGTACTCACAAGTTCTGCAGTCTACATGTGCAGCATCTTGTGCGGCACAGTTGATCCTACACGAGGCAGACATGGGACACCTCCATATGTCTGAGGCAGATAACGCTAACCTACAGGAGCATGTAGAGATGTTGCAGTGGGAGGTGATGGCAGCCCGGGAGCGACTTTCAGAGCAAGGGAGCACCACTACTTCTGGCACGAGCTTTCCACTACTAGGATCTCGCACACCTGTACTCAAGGAGAATCCTGTACCAGCTCTGAGCATGACGTCCGATGGAGAGACTACCACAGGAGAGGTGAGCATGCCTTCAATTTCCACCATCCTCGTTCCTGTTGATTCCATCATCGCTCCTCTTTCTTCAGTTGCTGCCATCACGCACCTTCATCCACCCACTTAAGCTGCTCCATCGTCATCTTCGTTTGTGTATGGTGGTCCGGTTCATCGTTCCAACCCTCCTCCTCTTGTGCCGGTACACCCCTATGCTTCAAGGTACTGTGTCCCGCCTCAGAGGCTAGCTCTACCACTTCATCCACGCACGCGTGTTGCTGGCCCATTCCCTTCCCTCCAGTGTACACAGATGCATCACGGCAGAGCGGAGAGAGGAGAGAATGTGAGTTGGGACCCTTGGATGTCACACAAGGACTAGTACACTCCAAGAGGTGCAGGGGTGACGTGAGGAGTCGTAACTGAAGACACCACTTTGTATTTGAGGGTGGGATCAGACTCGTGCGTGACATGGGGAGCTATCTTTGTATGATGGGAGACCACATGATTTATTGCCAAGGATCTGTTCAGCTACGGTATCAACATCTCCATCAAGGACATTGATGCCAGGTTCATCTACCCAGGGGGACTGTTGTGTGGACCTCGACCTAACGCGACATCATGGGAGATGCATGGCGAGGGGTCCATTCTCCGCTATGAGCATACTATAGTAGCCGGCGTGTGGCTCATGCTACGTGCCTGCACAACTAAATGTGGATGGTAGCACTCTATTGGTGAAGACCCAGACACTTGGTGGGTTGTACCAATATCACAAGGAGATCACGTGATCATGTGTCTTGGTGTGTGGCCATACTACGTGTGGCATGTGCATGCGCTGGATTGCTCATAGTGGTCAAGACCCGGCCACGTGGTGAGTTGCACCCATGTTACGAGGAGATCCCCCTATCATCCTCTGTGTTGGTTGATGATGCTATTGTGGCCGGCATACAGACACCTATTGGATTTCTTGTAGCAGTCGAGACCCATGCACTGGTACCGTCAGTGTCACGAGGAGATCCTCTTCTTGTCTGACTTGTGTATGATGTGCATGACTCCTCGGATGGTCGAGACCCGGACACTTGGTGGGATGTACCGGTGTCGTGAGGAGACCTTGTGACCTTCATTATGCTCCAGTGGGACATCAGCCCTAGCCTCTATGCCTGGATGGACAGCAGATGTGTGTGTGTATGTGTATGTGTGTGTGTGTGTGTTTGTGTGTGTATGTGTGTGTATGTGTGTGTGTGTGTGTGTGTGTGTGTGTGTGTGTGTGTATGTGTGTGTGTGTGTGTGTGTGTGTTTGGTTGACGGGTGCCGATTGTGGTTTGGCATATGCTGTTGTTCCATGCCTCCGGTCAATTTTTCTCATGTTGACGGCTATGTCAACCAAGGGGAGTGTTGGTTTATGTAGCTTCCACCCGTCATGGCCGACGCTGATGGATTACCCACATACCCCACATTGGTGGCATAGGGTATAGGAGAGCGTGACAACACGACGGGCATCCGGAGTGTCACGAGACTTCTCTAGCACCTACGACAGCGCCGGCAAGATGCGGTCAACACGTTCCGGCAGCCTGGTTGGCTTGTCGGGAGCTAGGAGAGTTTTCTCGGTGGGTTGAGACCTACGCACCCGGTGGACTATACCGGTGCGACAAGGAGACCCAATGTCTGTAGTAGTGCTTCGATGTTTGGAAAGTCATTTGTGATGTCTGGACATTGATTTTGAGTGTTTCTAACACTACTCGTATTTTCTCGGTGGTCGAGACCCGGGCACTCGGAGAGTTATTCCGGTGCCTCGAGGAGACCACCTTTGTTGCTCACGTGGTCTGTGTAGTGTGCTCTCCCTACAGACTCATTTGGGCTCAGCGGGGGTGACGGGGCCCGGTGCGGCTAGTTGCCGGCACCCCTACATAAGCCCGCTAGGGGCTCATTTGTCAACTCTCCTTGTTCTTTCATGTTATGCATTCCAGACTTTGCTAGATTCTTGCCGTTTTGCAATGCACTCATACACAGAGCTCATGTTCATTTTTCGCATGGGCCTGAATACCCTAATTAAATTCCAACTATACATGTTGAAGCCATTCTCTATAGGCACCAGCAGCACTCTCCCACAAAAATATCATGTGTCTTGCGGTCATGCAATATTCTCATGACTCTCATGACTCTCGCTGTACTGCTTGGTTTTGCTCATGGTGTAGGCATGACTTCGGACACTCGGGATGCCCTACAGGAAAACGTTGGGTTATGGCATGTTGTGACCTCTGGCCTCGCTGCACACTCCACCTACATTGTCATAGGTGACTAAGTATGAAGACCACCTTCAGTCGACGGCTCCATCATGGTGGAAGACCAGCAGTTGCAAGGACCAAGTGATGCAGGGGCATTGCTTTTCGTTATGACATGTTCTATGCCAGTCGAGTTCATTCCATGGCTTACGCTTGCATGGCTTACTCTTGCGTGGTATGAATTATGCTCAAAGGTCACAAAGGGGTGTATGTGGTGTTCAAGCCCAAGGGAGGGAATAAACCGAGAGCGAGATCGAGCTCGCCGCTCCCTCGTTCTCGGCTCCTCACCCGTCACCTAAGACTTCGATGCCGTGACTCATGCCCGTACTTGTTGCTTGGACTTCGCGTCTAACATACTCACGCTTCATGGCTCATTCTTAAGTCCATCCATGGTTGTTCCCAATTCCACTCCCGCCCGTTCTTGGACCTCTCTCCGTTGTCTACTGGTATCAGAGCCATGTGGGAGGAGCAGCTCTAGCGTAGCAAGGAGCGTCGCATCTTGTCGCCACCCTGAAGTCCTTGGGACCGCCGTCAGACTCTCCACGACCTGCTTTTGCCTTCACCACCGCTCTCTTGTTGCTTTCCTTTTCTCTCCAGCCCTGTCCATCTGAGGGTGGCCTGCAACATCTTCCTGCTGCAGCCGATCTCGTTGGCGTCAGCCTAAGCATGTGTTCCCACTCGGCGACCTGTCTCAAGTCTGCCGATCATCACCAACGGCGTGCATGCCCATACCCCACCGTCTGCAGCAGTAGGATTCTAGCACCAGTAGGGTTCTCATACCTTACTCGCTGTCAATCTGTACCTAGCCCATCTACAATAGCCGCGGTTGTGACTGTCGCGCTGCCTTGTCCTCCAACACTGAACACGCGGCAGCTGCATTCTCCTTGACCCTGCAGCGGTCATTGTCTGCTCCACCCCTTGCATCCACTGTGGCTGTCGTTCTCACTTAGCCGACGATCTTGTGGCATACAACGGCGGACTGCAGCTGCGCCGCCACTAGCCACCACGTTGGCGGCTGAAGTCACGCTGGCGCACCACTAGGACTTTGCCTCTGTCCTAGCCAACGCCGCACGCGAGGAGCGGCAGCCACCACACCGGGAACGCCGCCAATATCGCACCGGCATCGGATCCCCTGCGTCGGACTCCTCAGCATCCCCTTGGCAGATTCTGGCAAGCTCTCCTTTCCTTCCCGCTCATCACGGATCTGGGAGGGTTGACGACCTTGCTGCTGTCGAGACTGCTACGGCCAACTTCCACACCGCTCTCCACTGCGATGCCGTTAACTTGGCCAATACCCTCATCCACGCGTCAGTTGCCGTCATCGACGCCGCCGCGGCAGCAGCAGCAACCTTTGCTGCTGCAGCTCAGGCGGCACGTGCTCCTGCGGCCACGTCGGCCGGCCGTGAAACGGGAGCCTACACAGAGGCCGCCGTTGTAAGTAGGCCCGTTGGCGTAACTGCTACTGATATTGGCACCCAAGTCTCAGCTGCTGCATCCGCCTTTGCCTCGTCTCTCTCCTCTGCTGCATCTGCCATAGCAGCCACAGCCGTAGTTGTTCGCGCCTCAACGTCAGCAGCAGCCACTTCAGCCGCATCCTCATCCTCAGCGTCCATCAGCCTAGTGATAACAGTTGTTTCTATATGTGTTGTCCTTGCCACTCTAGGGACAACAGCTGTGACTGGTACCTTGCACTTCTTGGTCTCAGCAGTCACAGGAGCGTCCAGCCTCGCAGCCACTGTGGCGGCCACTGTTCCACCTCTCCTTGCCTTTCTTCATCCTCCCCCCTCCTCTTGAGGATTTCCTTGTGCATGCTCTGCATTTCCTCTCTGTCTCCTCCTTCTGTTTTGTACTGGCCTGGGGCTCGGGTTGTCCTGCAGCACTACCTCGGTGTGCTTAAGGCACCGCTCAGTGTTTCCACGCCAACTGGGGCGGGGGGAACTCTGCCAGATTTTTTCGGCGGAGTCCCTTCTTCGTCACCATGCCTGGTGACAAAGATTCGGTCATAGCTGACCTGCAGTGTCATCCTAACTGAGCTCTTGAGGCCCAGCGTAGAGCTGAGGACCGTCTCAAGCTCGCTCAGGACAATCGTGTAGCATTTCCTGACAAAGTAGCTGCACTTGTGCTGAAGCGTCTGCCCACCGCTTCCGCTGTCTCGCTTGTAGGCTCCACTGCTGGCACCGCCGCTGGTGCTCCTCTGCCTCCTCCTCTTCTTCTCACTCCTCTGCTCCTGTCTCTTTTGTTGCCACCGCACCCCGCCAACATGACTTCTTCTCTCAGCCCCTAGTTCTCTCCCTAGGCCTCGCCTTCTCCTCGTGGGGAGTGTGCTTCAACGCCTGGACTTAGGAAGAACGCCTCTGGGAGTATTACTCTCCTCCTGACCCCTCCTCTTCTTTCACCCCTCTCCCTGCCGAAGCTACTTGCACCGTCCGCGCCCTCATTCCCCCTGCGCCTGAGAACCTGGTAGATGATGTTGGCACCTTCAACGCTGATCCTTCCGCTGGACGCCCAGCAGATGCTATTGGTGCATAGGTCATGCTGTGTCGCCGCACTACCTTCACTGGTCATGCCGCACAGAGTGCCCTCACAGTCCAATTCAACACCCTTCTCATGCGGGCCAACGAGTCCGCGGACGCCTATTGGGCACGGGGGCTCAAGCTCCTCCGCGACCCGAAGCTTGAAGCTACCCTTGGTCAGCTATCAGTCGTCCTCACCATGGTCAATGGGCTCATCCCTGAGCTCTCCGACCTTCTACGTGATGTTACCCCTGCTGAGCTGCAGCGCCTTGCCTCCCTACCTATTCAACCCCGGTCCCCTCTTGGCGTAAAGCCCTTTGGGACTTCACCGCTGAGCGGCTTGCTGCTTGGTGGACCAACCTGTAGAACAAGCGTCTGCATCGCTCATCTGTTACGGGGGTTCCCGCCCTCACCACAACATCAACCCCCTCCACGGCCTCGACGTCGTCTCCTTCTTCTACCTCATCTACGAACACCACCACCTCCGCTCTTGCTTCCCAGGTACGCGGCTGCAGTAAGGGCAAGGGCAAAGGCAAGGGCAAGGACAAGCCCTCTACCTCCTTCGCTTGTGCCCCTGGCTTCGTCGTCTACTGGAACTGCGGATCCGACGAGCACTCTGCCCGGGCCTGTCCCGCTCCACCACATGACCTCCTCCTCGCTCGGGCCATGCACGCTCATTGGGCTCGCACCTTCAGCACCCCTCCTCCTTCCGGCTCCAGCTCCAGCACCTCCTCATCGGTGTCATCTGCCTCTTCCGGTCGTGTCTACTCCACTGCAGCCGTTCCTTCAGCTCCGCCACCAGTTCTGTACCCGTGGAACTGGCCACCACCCTACGGCGCCCCGGTCTATGTCGGGCCTCTCTCCACTGGCTACACCACTCCACCGTGGTTCCCGTCGTTGTTGGGGGGGTTGACCCCGTCCCCTGCCCCTTCGGTTGTTGGTGAGAGCGAGCGTCATCTGGAGTAGTCGCTTCTTTAGCTCTTTCGCCTCCGCGATCAGGGACGTGAGAGTGGTGCATCGCTGGCCAGAGGTCATGCTTGTCAGACTGATGCCGTCCTTTGTGGTGACTCCCTTGGTCATGTTCTTGGGTCTCCGTATGCGTCCGTACCCTGGGTTGAGCATTGGCAGTCTGTCTTCTTGCCCCGCTGTCTTGCTGCCTGTGACACGTTCTCCCTTGCGTCGTTTCCTGTTGGGACTGTGGCGACTTGTGGTGTCCTTCCCCCCGTGCGTACGTCGGGCGGTTTCTGGATACCGGATTCCTGAGTCACCCATCACATGACGTCTGTTCGCACGTCGTTTTTCTCGTTGGGTCCGGCCGGGTCGGTTTTCTTTGTGCGTTCTGGGTCCGGTCAGCTCCTTCCTGTTCAGGCCGTCGGTGTCGCCCGTTTTGTCGGCCCCGATGGTGCACTGTTCCTGTCTGACGTGCTCTATGTCCCCTCCTTGGAACTCAGCCGACTGTCAGTTCCGTCCCTCGACAATCAAGGGATGGACTTCTCTGCCAGTCGTAGCATTGGCACTATTTTTTTGCGTTCCACTGGCCGCATTGTCTTGCGTGGTGTTAATAGAGACAAGTTGTATCGCATGCCTCTCCTGCTCTCGTCTGCACATGTTGTTGGTACCGCACTTGCTCATGTCGCACCCTCTCTCTCGCCTGACCATGTGCGCCTGTTGCATCGTCGCCTTGCTCACGTGCATACTGACGATGTCACCAGCATGTTGCGCTTGTAGCCCGCCCTTGGGCTCTCACCCTCATCCTTTCCGTCTCCTTGCCCTGCCTCCTGCTTGGACTATGCTTGTAAGATGCACCACGCTCCCTTTTCTGCTTCCGACTCCCGCTCTTCTCACCCTCTTGACCATGTGCATGCTGACGTCATGGGCCCCCTGTCCCATGACCTCCTTGGTGATGTTGGCCACTATGTGCTTTGCCTCACTGATGAGCGTTTCCTGTGTGTCTTTTGTAGTGATTGCAGCGGTGAGTTTCTCAGCCCCACTGCCCGTTTCCTCAAGTCTAAGGAGGTGTATCTGGAGACGTTGGCTCCATATACACCCCAGCAAAATGGTGTCCCTGAGCGTTGGAACCGCACCCTCGCCGATGGGGTTCATACCTTACTCGCTGAGTCCGGTCTCCCGCCTCTCTTTGCCTTCGAGGCTATGTGTTATATGACTTGGGTCTGGAACCGGATTCCTCATGGCCCGCTTCCTCGCACCGTCACGCCTTTTGAGAGTTGTTCTGGCGTACGCGTCGACTTTCGCCTGGCTCGCGTCTGGGACAGCATTGCCGCTGTCTGGTTGTGTGATGACCTTCGCGACGGCAATCTTGCCCCGCATGCTCGTCTGTGTCCCTTCTTGGATGTCTCCTCCCAGTCCAAGGCGTGGCGAATCTGGGACCTTGTGCGTCGTCGTGTCGTTGAGTCTCGCAACACGTTATTTTTTTAGTCTGTCTTTCTTCGTGACCTGGACCGTCTGCCTCCTGCTGACTCCCTCCTCCCGCTTTCTCGGCTACGGGGAGCAGTCGGGCCTGGTCCCCCTGCCGGCCCTGCAGTTGTGCCGTCACAACGCGCAGCCTCAGTCCCTGGTCCGTCGTCTGGCTCGTCCAGCACATCATCCCCGGGTCCGTCGTCAGACTCGTCCAGCACGTCATCCCATGGTCCGTCGTCTGGATCGTCCAGCACATCATCCCCTGGTCCTTCATCTGGCGTGTCCAACACGTCATCCCCTGGTCCATCGTCTGGCCCGTCCACAACCTCGACCTCCCCTGGGTCGTCAGCCTCTCGAGGATCTGTATCCCCTGTCCGTTCCTCCTCCACCCCGGACCCTGCTGCGTCGTCTGCCCCTGTCAATGGCGGATAGCTCACTGGCCTTGCCCCAGTCTCGCCGTTTGTCCGCGACGGGCGCCTTCGCGCTCTGCCTCATCGCTCTGCCCCCTCCACGTCCTCTACCCGTTCAGCGCAGGACCCTGCTTCTCCCACTGGCCTTGATGCTCTCGGTCTGGCCACTGGTGTTGTCCACGCCAGCTCGGCCCTAGGCTATGCTCTGCTCGTTGCCGAGCATGCAAAGGTCCTAGCCACTATATCCTCCAGTGTTGTCGCTGAGTGTCACGCCACGTCCAGCGTTGCTTCTCTTGCCCCTCAAGCGACCACGGCTCCTCAGGCCCGCATGGCTTCAGATGCCCATCACTGGGAAGCTGCCATGCAAGCGGAGCTGAAGGCGCTGGATGACCATGTCGTTTACGAGCTAGTGGACCTACCACCATAGCGCAAAGCTATTGACGCTCTATGGGTCTTTCGGCCCACGTACAAGCCTGATGGCACCCTTGACAAGTACAAGCCACGCCTTACTGCAAAGGGTTTCTCCCAAGTGTCGAGCATTGACTTCAACGAGACCTTTGCACCAGTTGGACGGTACAGCACAGCGCGAGCACTGTTGAGCCTTGTTGCTTAGCATGACTGGGAACTTGAATAGATGGACGTGAACAACGCTTTCTTGCACGGTCAGCTCGACGAAGAGATCTATATAGTCCAGTCCCCTGAATTATCTGACGGCATGAACAGGGTCTGGCGACTGCGGAAGGCTCTCTATGGCCTTAAGCAATCGTCTCGCTGCTGGAACCAGGAGATCACGTCGACCCTTGAGAAGGGGGGCTACAAGCGTAAAACTGTAGACCCGTCTCTCTTTGTCACCTCAAGTCGTGCTCCCTTTGTTGTCGTCCTCGTTTATGTTGACGACCTGCTGACCGCATCCCCCAGTCAGGAGGCGGTCAACGCGGCCAAGTCACTGTTGCAATCCACATACAAGATGAAGGACCTCGGGCCGGCTC
>SZWC01003513.1:98583-115868 GCA_023375785.1 Penium margaritaceum
ATTTTCCTCGTTTCTCCCGTATGCCGTCTACAGACGCGATAAGTGCATGCTCAGCACACGGAAGAGTCGACGCGAGGCCGAAGGCTGGAAAAAAAGACATGGGTACGGGATCCACCTTGCCTGAAAGGCCACAAACGGTGGAGAATCCATTTAAATTCACAAAAATCCGCCTTTCTCTCCATCGTGGTTCACCGCCGCCCTGCCACTAATGACCATGGAAAAATCACGGCATCTGGCATAGGTCACCGCCAAAGGTCGGCACTCACCGCCGATACGAATACAAATGCAGAGCGTCGGTTAAATATGGGGGGGGAGAACAGGCATACATCACAAAATTATCCTAACCAACACCCCCTCAGACTATGGAGAAGTATGAAATTCCGACAATAAATCACCCACATTGCATCCTGTAGTGGATTCGACAGAATCCTTGGCCGACTAGGCCAAAACCACCGTGCTTGAGGGTTTTTGACCCTCGAGCCATCCCTTCCAACCGCCCACGATCCCAAGTGACCCCGCTTGAGCCACGTGGCTCCTTCGACCGATCGGCGTGGCACTGCCACACTACACTCCCCCCGCTAGGAGTGAGAGCCGCCTCGGTATCTCCCGCAATCTCAACGTGGGATTCAAGACCTAGAGCTCTAATACCAATGTAACGGATTAGACGGAATCATTGGCCGGCTAAGCCAAAACCACGGTGCTTGACGGTATACGACTCTCAAGCCATTCTGTCCAACTGCCCACAGTCCCAAGTGACCCCGCTCAAGCCACGTGGCTCCTTTGACCGGTCGACGTGGCACTGCCACGCTACACATCCATTTGTTCCTTTAAATTTTATCAGAGATGTTTCTCATTCTTTAGGAGGATTAACGTTCTCCTATATCACTTGTCACCTTCATTTAATGCTCCCATATTCGTTGTTTTCCAAGATGAGTTATGTTGTTTGAAATTTCTACTTTCCAACTACCAACATCCGTGTGAAGACTGTTGCTTCTTTGCAAAATACATCACCGATGATACTTGACTCACACTCTCGCATGGATGAACATGGGATCGCATAAAATACATCTTTCTACGTTATGAACGACTTTGCTCGTTGACTCAAATCTCGCATCTTGCCCACTCCAACGTGTCCACTTAACCTCATCTGAACATTCCATGGTTACTACCAACAAAGAAACATCTGCACATAGCTTGATTCATTTTGGATTGGCGGAAATCTCGACAGCACAAATACCTCATGGGCTCTTTGTACGCGCTACATGTTCTTAGACTAGCAGGTCTGGCCAAGCAGGAGAGCAGAAGTGCAAACACTGTTGTGATGTAAGCCATCCAACTCTCTCTGTACAGCTTACTATGACCACTTCAACGTGTTCATGCTCATGCAAAACCATGATGCTAACACAACTAGCACATGAGCACCGACGGGTTGTAGCTCCACCCACAAGCAGCAGAAGACACCTGCCACGGTGTCCGGAGTGCTTTCTAGGTTGCTCATAGCTTTTCTACAGTCATTGGAGTTTTCTAAGTGGACTTGCTCTTGAGCCCGATTTGCACCGATCGATGCCAAACCTGTGCATGTTACCAATTATAGCATCTGGCTTGATGTTTTGCATCTCTAGGTTCAGATGGTGTTGCGTTTGGATGACTTTGAGTTATGGCCAAAGCATTGTTTCGGAGGTCAGCCAAAATGCCCTTGGCCGAATGTCGTAAAGATCCCGAGTTCAACGCGCGATGGGCCATAAATCTTATGACATAGATGTTTGCTTGCACAATGTAAGGAATGGCATACATCTAGGACGTAATGCCTTCTTTTGTTTTAGTTGTGACACCCAAGTCTGTTGGTCGGCGTAGGCAGATGACGCGTGTAATAGCTGCCAATGAGATGATTGACGATGCTGAGGTTATCATAGGGCTGGGACAGTGTTGGTGTCGGGGAATGTCCTCCGTGATGTACTCTGTGTCCCCGTCCACTTGAATGGACAATAGAGGAGTGATGCCTCTGCTGGTGAATTTCTCACTAGGGTCTCCGAGGTGCTTCAACATACTGACGTGTAAGACAAGATGAATTTTCATGTCGTCAGGTAGGTGAAGTCCAACAATCAATGGTGTTGGCATGTTCTCGATCTCAAACGGTCCCAACATTGGGGTTTAGGCTTTCCTAAGTCTTGTTCACCTTGTTCGATGTTCACCAATCCAATTGGGCCATGATTGCCGGTACGTAAAATGTCATTGTTATGACGTCGGTGCTTCCTTCACCACTGATTGTGTCTTTGTGAGGGCTACCGCGTTTCCTCCTAAATCACAAAGTCCATACTAAACGCAGTCCATGGATGAGTTCAAATGGATAACGGTTGGAGTAACCTGGTGCGACGACATGTTTGTTGTTGGTATACATCTGTAGCGAACGGACGGGAAGCTTGGCCCACAAAGTCAAAACCGTGGTAATTGAGGGTCTCTGACCCTCAACTCACCCCATCCGTCGTCCACAGAACGAGACCCACGTTCGAGCCACGTGGCACAATTCGCGCTACATTTCCCCCACACAAGAATGGACCCGCCCTCGGTGTCCATAATGGGTGTCGAAACCCGGCGCTCTGATACCAAATGTAGTGAACGGACGGGAAGCTTGGCCCACTGGACCAAAACCGCGGCAGTTGAGGGTCTCCGACCCTCAAATCATCCCATCCGTCGCCAGCAGGCCAGGACCCGCGTTCGAGTCATGGTGCACACATCGCGCTACAAATTCGTACTATGTGCAAGATGTTACCCTGTCAGTCTGCATTCGGTCCCACTAATAATAGTTTGGGAGCATTTTGTTCTTGTCCAAGTGTCCACCTAGACCTGTGTTGTAGCAATCCTCTAATATTATCCCTCATAGCTCCTCATTTTGTAGTATGGCATATTGGCAAGTGAATCTCCGTCACCAGCATGGATCGTCAATCAAGAACTTAGTTTGTCACACCTACCAAACTCTTCGTATCCTTTTATAAAGAGCCTCGTGAGATATGAGTCTTGTTTCACAAGCACCACGCTGATCTCTACCATTAAGTCGGGTCGTTAACTGGGGGCATCCACAGAGTTTGTATCTTTTGCATCTATCCTCCATGCTGTAGTTGACATTGGGCTTGAGGAACTCAATCTATCGAGTATTTTGACAACTAAACTCAAATAGGCCCTCTGTTTAGAGGCCCATTTGTCTGGGCCTCTGAAAGTTCAAGTCTATTGTGGTCGATGCGGAGGATGCCTTGTTGGCAATTGCAATAGAATTGGCATGCGTTGAATGCATGCACGGGCGCCAACATTTGTTTTTTACCTCATGATTCAACTTTGGCTCTTGAAGAATACGCAACCAATTGTTCTTCACAGCCATCGACTTGGAGGAGAACGGCTCTAATTGATCAGTCAAACGTGTCAGTAGCCATAATGTAGTCCATTGTTGGATCCGCCAAACCTAAGGCTGGCACCTGGTTCAGTGTATCTTTCAAAGAGCTCTACACTTCTTCTCTATCTCTCCAACTCTATTTGATAGCTTAATGAGTGAGATCGGGTAGAGGAACTAACACCTGAGTGTAATCCTTACAAATAGAAGGCAGTTGTTGCATAATCCCAAAATACCTAGACGTCCTGAACGTTTGTTGGCCAGTCAAACACCGCCTCCACTTTCTTGCGTCCATAGCTATCCGTTCCCCCACTAATGATGTGGCCCAAAATCTCAAACGACAATAAAAACTGTGGAAAATTGTACTATAAAATTTTTCTCTCCATAAAAATCTCAAGAATGTCTTAAAGATGTCCATTGTGCTCCTCTAGGGTGCAACTACCCCCTAAGATGTTGTCAAGGTATACAACAACAAAGTTAGTGAGTTGCGGCCAAAAACTGTTGTTCATGGCCACCATAAATGTTGCAAGGGATTTAATGATTGTGAACAGCCTGATCACGAACTATAAGTGTCCGTACCTAGTGCGGACCACCATCTTCTTGACTTCCTTGTTGTATACATAGATAAGATGAAAACTGTTGCATATGTTGATTCTTGTGCACATTCCCGTTCCACGGTGTTGGTCGAGAAACTTGTGTACTGGCGGAAAGAGGTAGTTGTTCTTGTTTACAATGTTTTTAATGTCTTGTAGCCCACACACATCTACATCGGCAAATTCTGTGTATAAAAAGTACGTGTACGGTGTAAGGTAATGTCGTTACCGTCTCTCTCACTGTTGGCCTGCTACCTAGCTTCAGGTCTACCTCATGTTTTTTGCTCCATTGTAGAGGCAACTCTCAAGAATGTTCTGAAGGAAAACCACTTTCAAAATCCTTGACGAGAGATGAAAACTCCTCCAGAATAGCTACAAACTTTTAAATTGTCGATGTCGATGAGGTTAATTTCATCCCATCCACAGCTACAACCTCCCCTTCATTCCCTAACTCCATATAGACTAGCTACGCTTGAGCTTTGCATCACAGGTATTCCTTCACCACATCGAGCAATATTAGTTGCGTGTATTGTTTGGTGACTGTTCTACTCTCTTGTGCAACTTATTTTTCTACTTCTTCCCATAACTGCTGATACATCATGGGTTGCTCAATTAGACTTAGGTGTCATTTCTTACCATTCATGTCCACACAGATTACCTTGTTACTCCAGTCTATCTGTGGGTTATGGAGGTAGAGGCAATCTTACCCAAGGATGATCTTATGACCTATCATTGGGAAATTTATCCAAATTGTTATGTCGTGCAAATCTATAATTTACAGTTGGAGTGGTTCGTGAAGTCATTGGATTTTCAATCGTCTGTCAATGGTTTCTCCCTACTCTGGTGCAAAAATCTAGCTTATCAACCAGCTTCTTTACTACCAAAATAGTAAGAAGTTCCTCAATCAATTATTTCCAATATTGTTACGCATTTTTTACAACAATTTGGCTCTGCTCATAGCAGCATCACCAGTTTCTCATCCTTTTAACCCTCACCAAACTTTACAATCTCATGAACCCACATTTCTAGTGATATGAGCTATTAAGATAGGCAGTTATAGATTTCTCCGACTACACTAGATGTTCAATGTCTACTCCTACCCTTTGTTGTTTCTTGACTATTGTTTTTTGTGTCTTCTCTCTTTTCTTGGCCTGTTGCTATTCTTTTTTTAGTCACACGAGATGTAACCTGGCTTCCCGCTAGTTCAATATAACCGTTGATAGCACTGATCGACGGCGTCAATCTCCGTCGCAGACGAGGTTTCTATTGGCTGGAATTTTTTTCCCCACAATATGGATTGTGGCCTCGGGGTCGCAAGTGTTGGATCATTGCATCCAAGCGTTGTTGTCGGTGTTACCGATGCAATCAGATGCTAGGGTCATTTGGGGAAGACCATCTAGGATGCCGACTATGGTGATTGCTCGTCTGATGTCTCACTTGAGGCTGTTGTTGCAATAAAAATCGAGATCATCTTTGGCAAAATGCAAAGAATACGCATGTGTAATCATGACAATTTGGCAAAATGCCACGTGTACCTTGCCATGACCAACCACTGAAACAAGTGTTGACTCTTGTAATGTGCAATAAACTTCTCATTCATTTTCCTAAAGCAAATGAGGACGATGTGCGTGAATTCCATTCTATTTTTTGTTGGAGTGAGTGAGTCATTCCATTTTCAATTAATTCCCTCAAGAGGTAGAACGCCTGTATTCGACGATGTGAGAGCAGCCACGTGAACCATTGACCCAACATCCAATGGTTTTGGATGGTCATTAGATTAAATCACCATTTTGATGCTGTGTAAAGGTGAGGCCGCAAGGTCAACGTCCTTCTTGTCTTTGTTGACGCCATCATTGGTGAAGTGTACCTTGTAACTCATCAGCCACATCCAAACCATGGGTCCTTCCAAATTTGCGTGATCGAATGGTCAAAGTGTCAGCCGAATCCAACATTATGTTTAGAGCTGGTGATTTTTTTCGGTTAGCACTGCTTCCTACGCGAGCGCATTTTGAAGCTCCTCCATTCCCATGGTTAGGATTTGGATTAGCAGGACGTCCACGTTCTTGAGTATAGACAGCTTCTCATACTAGTTGTCATTGATGCAAGACTATCAATTGGTGCCTCCCATGCTAGGTGTCATCTCAGTGGGAAACAACACAGGTGAGGAGCCCGATAAACTTGAGGGATCTATCATCGAATTGGTCGTTAGAGTCGTCGGTGTTCCGCCAACAAGTGAAAAATTTGCCGTTGTTACCAGGTTAGCTCGCAGACCATCGTTGCCTAAATGTTACTGATCCTCTATCAACTCGGTCTTCACCGGTTACCACTGCTTCTCATGGGGTACGCTTGATGCATTCACCATTGGCGTTGCAAAACCTTTGATGCAGTGGATGGTTTGAGATACGAGGATGGTTTGTGCAAGGCTTTCACCATGTAATAACAGTGTTGGCCGTCCCACCAGTGCTTTTGTGCTCAAATACGAGGCATTACGGGACGTGGATGGTCCAAAAGGATGAGGCCATGTTGACTTTTACTTGGTGACTTTGGGCCTAAAGTCAAAGTTGCTGGGTCGTCCAAGTGGACTTGGAGTCATTTTCAAGTCGAAAAACCCAGGGTATAGGGTTAAATAGAGGGGGTTATGAAGCCTTCTTTTTGGAAAAAACCCTGCCATTATCCCTCAACATTGGGTAAAAAATAGGCATTAGTGTTGTGGTGGCAGGAAAAAATTCTGCCGTATGAGAGATTCCATCTAGATCAGCATCCATGCTGGCACCAGCTTGGATGGGAATGGATGGGCACTGTGTGCTTGGCCTCAGGCTTGTATCATACAGCACATCGAGAATGGATCAACCAAAACTCTTTGTTGACTCATGCGCGGTCGATCCTCCAATGAGGGAAATTGAAACACCTTATGCAAAGACACGCAATCAAGGGTGAGAAATATCCATTGCGGTCTGTCCAAGTTCTCCCTCCCCCTTTCCATCTCCACCTCCTCCTGTGGCACAGGCTAATGTAGTGTTGGTCTTCCTGACCCACTCCACGTTTGCCTCTCGGTTGACGTTCCGTCCTAAAGCTCCTTAGAGGAGCCTCAGTTAGCCAGGATGCCACGTAAGGCGAGAGCCTCCACTGTTGCGGTAGTCATTCCTCGTTCCTCTCAGGACCCATCAGCCCCAAGACCGTTACAGGACGAACTCCTCGTCAAAGTGCTATCCAAATACTTTTGGTCATGCGCAACTACTGGCGGCTACTCTGGATTCATGTATTGAGCCTGCCACCTCCTACTATGGAGGTAGCGACCACATGCACAACCACTGTAGAGTGCTCGTCCGCAATGTCTTGAAGTACAAGGTGGTACCAACTACTGCTCAGACTCTGATGGGCCTGCTGCCACTTCCCCATCCACCTAAAGGGTCTGTTGCTATGGACCTGGTACTCTGTCGAGGTGAGGGACCATCGTGGGACACCAAAGATAAGCCTGTCAATTGCACTAGGATGGTTGCTGAGCGTGAGAGTGCGGAGGCTCATGTTGTAGCATGATTAGTGGAGAGTGAAGAGGAGGAAGAAGGGGAGGCTGTGGGGGGGGGGCTGCAGGGGATGATGCTGCTTATGATGTGAAAACTCCATCTGCTTTTTCTCTCCTTTGAAGTTGATCGGTGGTTTCTACCGGGAGAGAGTGCTCTTGGAGAACACCTCAAGTAACTTCATTGAGCAACGCACACCAAACAAACATGAAAGACCACATCAACATAAAGGATAATGCAGAACGTGAGAAGGTTGTTGGAAAAGTGATGGCCAAGGCAGCCATCTCCATTTCTTTCTGTCGCGAGAGGGTGCTCTTGGAACTCGTTGAGAGCGCCAAACACACAAACGTCAGCTTCAGGATGCCATCATGAGACACTGTGGTTGCAACCATTTTGCCAGTCCTGGACAAGGAGTTTGGTGATCTTGAAGCACCTCTATGGGCTGGTTGGGAGATCTACGGGGTGTCGTTGAGAGTTGATGAATGGTCATATACCTAATTTTGGCCGATTTACTTGGCCGTGGGAAGCAATATTGATAGATGATGCCACCTGAACTGTGATGCCACAGGTCTTGTCCGTGATGTAAATCATGTCGTGGCTGTGATATACCAAGCTATTCAAGCTGTCGGTGTAACAAATGTGGTGATGGTGGTCACAGAAAATCCATCAACAAAAAAGAAAGCATACAAGATCCTCCATGATAGGTATCCCTCTATCTTTGTTTACAACTGCGTGGCACACAACATTGAAGTGTTCCTTAAGGATATTGCAAAGTCNGCTGCAGGGGATGATGCTGCTTATGATGTGAAAACTCCATCTGCTTTTTCTCTCCTTTGAAGTTGATCGGTGGTTTCTACCGGGAGAGAGTGCTCTTGGAGAACACCTCAAGTAACTTCATTGAGCAACGCACACCAAACAAGCATGAAAGACCACATCAACATAAAGGATAATGCAGAACGTGAGAAGGTTGTTGGAAAAGTGATGGCCAAGGCAGCCATCTCCATTTCTTTCTGTCGCGAGAGGGTGCTCTTGGAACTCGTTGAGAGCGCCAAACACACAAACGTCAGCTTCAGGATGCCATCATGAGACACTGTGGTTGCAACCATTTTGCCAGTCCTGGACAAGGAGTTTGGTGATCTTGAAGCACCTCTATGGGCTGGTTGGGAGATCTACGGGGTGTCGTTGAGAGTTGATGAATGGTCATATACCTAATTNGATGCCACCTGAACTGTGATGCCACAGGTCTTGTCCGTGATGTAAATCATGTCGTGGCTGTGATATACCAAGCTATTCAAGCTGTCGGTGTAACAAATGTGGTGATGGTGGTCACAGAAAATCCATCAACAAAAAAGAAAGCATACAAGATCCTCCATGATAGGTATCCCTCTATCTTTGTTTACAACTGCGTGGCACACAACATTGAAGTGTTCCTTAAGGATATTGCAAAGTCTGAGTGGAGGGAGGTGCTCATTAGGAAGGTGGAGACGATTGTTTCATTCATCCATAGCAAAGAAATTATGAGGTCTTGAATGAAGAAGGACAGTGGGGGGGAAATTATGCCGTCTTCCTCTACAAGTTGCTTTACCTCGGTGACTTGTATGTTCTGATGCCTGTTAGAGATGATAGAGAGATTGGAGAAGATGGTTGGCTGAGAGGAATGGAAGGAGGTTTGCAGAGGAAGGGATGCGGACTTTTGTTTGAGAAGAAGATAAGTCCGTAGGCGTGTGTGCTCCGGAGTGTTTTGGCTGTAGGAGAAAGCCTTCATGCGCCTGATGACGTTGAAAGTGGTGGCTCTCTACAAGGTTGGCATGCATGGTGGTGCATCTAGCATCATCTATGAGGCATTGCTCAATGCCACGGTGTAGATCCTAGCACTCGGCCTTGCAAGGGGATGCCACCTTGCTGTTGTGAACCATTCATGGGTGAAGAACGCCATGGAGTGGCTGAGCTGGTGCTTGAAAAACCAGATGAACTGTCCCGTGTTTGCAGCCGCAAGCTGTATTCACCCGCAGCATGTTGGACACGCATGTGATGCCAATGAGAAAAATGTTGAGGCTTGAAACTCTGTGGTCTCTGCTATTGTAGAAAAAGCTGCATAGGTTGCATTAGAGGATGAGCTGGATGCATTCAGAAGTGGCAGGGTGACTGTGGAAGCGGATCCGAAGTGCATGAAGGACATGGAGAAGGCCAGGGCAGTTGTTGTGAGGATGGTAGCAGTGGAAGTGGCCGCATTCAGGTGGCACACACGGCATATGACCAGGATGCCTCAACTACACAACCTTGCCATGCGCATCCTTGTAGAACCTTGTAGCTCCTCGGAAAACGAGCGGTGCTTCAGCAAGCACCAGGTGATCCAGACAGCTCATTGTAACCGCTTGAGTACATCAACATTAGATCTCCTACTACATATTAACATCATTTTCACACGCATTTATGGCAAGGTGAAAGGGAAGAAACTTGTAGTTGACATTCAAAAGCTGGTAGAGGAAGAGGTAGAAGAGAGTGGAAGTGAGATAGATAGAGACATAGCGGCAGAAGGAGAGGAGGTACAATGGGACCCCGCCATTGCTGAAGTGGCAGTGAGCGACAAGGAAGGTGGGTCAGGTGGTGCACGAGCCGGTGTATCAGATGGTGGTGTAGCAGGTGGTGGAGATGGTGGTGCAGTAGGTGGTGCAACAGGTGCTACAGTAGGTGGTGCAACAAGTGGTGTTGGAGTTGGAGTAGCTACAAGGGCTGCAAGTGGTGCAGTAAGAGTTGAAGCAGGGGAGGATGGATTGGATGATGAGGATGACGACGATGAAGAAGGGAATGAGGAAGAGGAGGAGGATGGGGATGAAACTGAAGAGGAAGATGAAGATGATGGACAGGGTACAGGAGATGTAGAAGAAGTGAGCAGAGTCCTCAAGCAAGGATTCAGGAAGTGCAAGGATGTAGAGGTGGACATACAGGTGGCTAGCCCACCAAAATCTGCCAGGGATGCACATATTACAGGCCTTTTCCAAAGCGTAGCTGTGTGGCCAGGCGTGGCTCATGACAGAATCAAGTTATATGGCTGCTCTTGTCAAACATATTGCTATTTGCTTCCACCATCACGTTTTCCTTAATGATGTTTTCTCCCAGTGCATTACATACATTGTATTGATATTACATGCAGTGTCACTGCTTGCATGAATGTTTCAAAAAGTAGATGGATGTATTGATTAAAATGTAAGGAACCTGATGTAAGGGTCAAGGATTAAGTTTCATATGGGTAGTTCCAGCATGATTCTCATGGTTGCAGTGACCATGTTGTTCAGTCTTAGAATCTTAAGTGACAAGAACATCATTTGCACAACATAAGTCGAGTTATGTGTGTTTTTCAACTGCCAAACTTAGGTGTTTGACCAGAATAGGTCTAGCAAGGGACTCAGCAGTCCTAAATATGCCTATTTTACACTTCGACCAAGACCGACTTCCGACTTGGGGGATCAAAATGCCGACTTTTGACTTTAGATTTTCAACTTGGGGGTCGACTTTAGCTTCCCAATGACAACATGGGGATGAGGTGCGGAGCAGTAGATGATTCAATGAATTGGGATAATTGGATTACTTGTATTTAGCGGTAAGTGCACTTTGATGACAAGTGTCGGACATGTCGAGAAAAAATATAATATTGAGAAATACAATGAGGCATATGTTGGGTCTTGGAAGCTCATGCCGGGAGACACGTGCGATGCCGCGTGATGAGTGGTTGCTTTGAGAAATGTTTCCAAGAACTTAAGGGATTGTGAGAATTTTGAAGTGTGTCTTCATGAAAGTTTAGGGTCGTTGAGAAGTCGAACGCATAGTATCAAGTAATTGATACAATCCGTGGCATTTTTGTGTCGAAATTCGAAGAAAGTGGTCAAACTTGTCCGAACGTTTGGAAACGGGACTTCGAAGGTCAAGGCAAGTAGCTGAAATGCCCTTGACCAAACGGTGTAAAAACCATAAGGTCAAGGAGCGGTGGGCCAAAAATACAATCATAGAACTATCCACTCACGTAGTATAGGGACTCGTGTACATTTGGGACCTAACATTGAAGTTTTACAATATTGCATTACAAATATCTGATATCGATATCAAAGCCCCCCGAGTTCTGGACAAAGCCTCTCCATGCGAGCACTCATGACACGACCCAACACGTGTCGCTAAACCTTGATATCCAAGATCCCCATCTATGCCTCATATGAGTTCAGGCATTTGTATGTATATGATTGGTGTAACGTCCCTGACGTACACGAGTTCTTGAAATCTGGGACTGGGTATTTTCATCATTACATTCGTGGCCCACCGCATGACGACTTCAAGATTTTTATGCCGACCAGCTGAAAGCATTTTGGTCAGCTTCCCTGACCTCCAACGTCCCGCTCGAGAAGGTTCTCATTATGTCAACCACTTTCCAAAAAGGTCGACAAAAGTTTATAGAAGCATGTCAATGTTTTGATATTGTTTGGTCAACTTCTTGATGGTGCTAGAATTTTGTAGAACCACATCTCAATATTTTGGAAGCCTCTCGACTTCTTGGTAGAGCTTCTCAAAAAAACCACTCACGGCACGACCTCTCACGCATCACTCGGTGTGAGCACCGAGGACCCAATATATGCCTCATTCTAATACATGTCGTTGTATATGTGTACTCAATGCTCTTTACACTTGTCATTGAATCACACTTACAGCTAAGTATAAATCATCCATTTGTCCCAAATCCTTCAATTGTCTATTGTCCCGCACCTCATCCCAATGAACCTCCTACATTCCGCTAAGTGTAGAACTTGGTATCAGAGTGCAGTGATGATGGAGGGATAACCAACACATTAACTAGTTTGCGACAACCTTGCACACGTTTTAGTACATCTCCACCATTCAGAAGCTCATAGTCCTTGCGACAACAATGGCGAATGGAGCAAGCGTAACGGGTGACGAGCAACAGTCACCACCAAATACTCCGGTGATGAAGGATCAACAACACAAAAACACCGATGCTCTTTGGACGAACCAGGCAGTGGAAGCAACCTTCATGGTGAATGGCACAACACCGACAAATCTGAAATCAACCCGGTGGCGGACCCCTCGAGCTCGGTGAATATTCTGTACTCATTGCTGCCCGTCGAGACGACATCTGGCATGATGGGAGGCACCTGCCAACAAGCTTGATTTAATGAAGACTTGGCTGAAATTGTCACAATTCAAGAGCCTCAATACCCATCTGCTCCAACAACTCAATGCGGTGATGGAGATGCTTCAAAATTCATGTGCGCGCGAACCAGTGCTCACCAAGAGGAATATCAAACTCACTGTGAACCACAGATTCGATTGGCACTTCTTACGTCATTTGATCCCACAAACTCAAAGGGACAGACGGTCAGGATTTGACTCACGACTTTGGAGGTGTACCTCACCGCTGCTAGGGTCAATAATGGCAAGTCAACGAGAAGTTTGACATGCGGTACAGATTTTACTGCCCATGTCAACAATCCAGCATGGCACATAGTACACGGGGTTTCTGTAAAATCATGACCGACAACGACCTTATCCCCCGGGGAACTCTGTTTCTATTACAATAATAGCCTCAAGCAAGATATTCGACAAGTAACCACCATTTTTGGCATCCAGGAAGATCTTCCATGAATGCTCACCGTAGCAGATTGCATCGATTAGTGCTGACAACAACGTCCGGATGTAGGAATCCGACAGTTGATGACCCGAAAGCCACAAATCTCATCCTGGCAGAGGAAAAATGCGTATAACAAAAATCTCTGATGGAGATTGACACTGTTGATGAACTCAATTGACATCTCTCTTGGACTTGTCAAAAGCCGGGTCATATCTCGTGCGACTGCCAACAGCGATACCAATAGGCCAAAAAGGGAGGGAGTCGCAAAGAAAGAACAAGCAGTTGGAAAACGACAAAGGATAGGTATGGACGGTGATGCTCCTATCCGGTCAAAGATTTCTACACCGACTGAAACAGTAACAGCCTTTCTCCTATCCCTCACATGAACGTGTGCAGCATGAGAGTGTGGTCAGAATGCAACTGACGGCACTCAAAACGGTTGTGTGTGGAGGGAGGTAGGTGCAGAAACGCGAGTGAGTAGATGCAGTCAGAAACCTATGAGGTGGTGCTCGCTAATCGAGTCCACCTGTTGGCCGGCGAGAGAGAGCTCGCCGGCACTCGCTAAAAAATAGTCATGGGCGAACCTGCCCCATGTCCCAACCTGTCCACAAACAGAGTTTGGACACACTTTGTGCCTGTCTAGACTAACACGAACTCACAAGCAAGACTAAAATAGGTCACCAATGTATTGCAGTTCACAAACAAATAAGCATGACAGTGGATTGTCTCGAGGACAAATGTGTGCTCTCCAAGAGGGGAGTAGCAACGACGAGGGTGTGTCCTGAGGCTGCTCGCAAGCTGCCTGACACGCGTCTGCTCCCCCAGTCTCCCGTACTCTCTGCCTCCTTAGGGATCTGCAAGGCAATGGACGTGAGCGGAGAGGTCACAGTAAGGACAATAACAACAACACTCCCCCATGACCACACGGCGAACAGGTCCACCTGTACGAGAGCACAAATACGAGCAACGATACAATGTAACGACAAGAAAAAGACAACAGATGCAGTTGAAGGGCAGAGGTCAGTCCACAGTGCAGGCAGGGTGCAATCCCACAGAACGAGCAGCCGCAAGGAACTTCGTATGGCTTATGGCCTTCGTTAGAAAACCAGCATGCTGCGAGTCAGTGCCAACCCACATGACCTGAATCTCACCTCGATCCACCAGATCTCGGATGTAGTGATACTCAACGTTGATGTGCTTGGTGCGTGCATGGAATACACTAGAGTTCTCAGCAATAGCCTTTGCGCTCTCATTATCACACCGGAGCACAACAGGGGACATGGACTGACGTAGCTCACGCAACAGACGCACCAGCCACACACTCTCGGTGGCGCCTACGCCCTAAGCTACATACTCAGCCTCAGCAGTACTGCGAGCTATGCAGCCCTGTTTCCCACTACGCCACGAAACGGTAGTTCCTCCAATGAGGAAGATGTAACCGGTGCAACTCTTGCCGTCCGGATTCCATGCCCAGTCACTGTCCGTGTATCCGTGGAGGACCACAGAGGCCTGCCTTCGGTAGTGAAGGCCGACACGGGCGATGGACACGACATACCGCACGCATCGAATGACAACCTCAAGAACACGCATGCGCGATGCTTGTGAAAACTGTGCAAGCAGGTTAACAGTGAAGGCGATGTCCGGGCGCATCGTTGTGGCAAAGTACATGAGCGAGCCAATGACGCGCAAGTACAAGGTCACATTGAGTGGCTCCCCCAGCTTTGCTGGACCGTCGACCTTCGGAGCGTCCTGTCCGTCAGGGGTGATCGGGGTTGATGCCGTGCATACATTCCTAAGCAACTCGGCGAAACGCTCCCCAAGTGTGAGAGCGTACAGCTCTTGATGGACCAGAAGTGTCCGTCGAGCACGATCTCGCACAATCTGCATGCCTCAAAACACTGTGGCCTCTCCCAGGTCTTTCATTTTGTATGTCGAACACAGCACATCCTTGGCTGCATTGACAGCCTTCAGATCGGGTGAAGTGATCAAAAGGTCGTCGATGTAGACCAGGATGGCCGTGAGCGGCTCAGGAGCCTGTGAGAGGAAGAGCGACATGTCCGCCGTACTCTGGACATAGCCAGCTCTAAGGAGTGTGCTGGTGATTTCTTTGTTCCAACACCGAGGTGACTGCTTCAGGCCATAGAGGGCCTTCCGCAGCCGGTACACACTTCCACTTCCGTCCTCAAAGCCTGGGGGCTGGACCATGTAAATATCCTCGTCCAGCTTCCCATGTAAGAACGCGTTGTTAACGTCCATCTGGTGTAGCTCCCAGTCGTGCTGGGCCACCTGTGATAGCATACTCAGGACTGTGACCATGCGTCCAACTGGTGCGAAAGTCTCAGTGAAGTCAATTCCTTCCACCTGAGAGAATCCCTTCGCAGTCAGTCGTGCCTTGTAGTCGTTCGACTGTGTTGTCAAGCTTAAGTTTCTTCCGCAAGACCCACTTGGCCTGAACAGCCTTGCGTCCACGCGGTAGGTCTACGAGCTCGTAAACCCCATGTTCAATGAGGGCAGCCAGCTCAGCCTCACACGCTTCGCACCAGAGTGCTGCATCAGGACCGGTCAAAGCCTGGTACAGCGTGCTGGGGTCTGGCGTCACACCCATCACACTAGGGTCTGGGCCCGTAGTGACTCCACTGCACGTGGCCAGGGCATAGGCCGCGGACGAGGGACCAACAGCGACGGTGGATTGTGCAGAATCGGTCGCAAGTCAGCGCTCATGGGCAAGGAGCACGAGACCCGTAGCACAGCACGGGTGAACTTCAGTGAGACCCTGCGCACTGAAGCCTAAGGCCCTCATGCCGGGGTCCCCACTATGCACGCTCCGAGCAGGACGCGGGCGAAGCTGCCCGCCCTCACCACGTCGGTAGGGCTCTGGTGGCGGTGCCACTGGAGCACACGGTGGACACGCATTGGATGACGACACTTGCGATGTGTCAGGTGGTGACGATGCGTCGACAGGGGATACAATAGACGGGGATGACACCGGCGCCTCGATCGGCGATCCAGACTACTAGATGACGCAAGCGGTGCCGGTGGCTCTACTGGTGATGTAGGCGTGGATGACGCAGGCAGTAGTGGTGACGCAACAGGTGACGTAGGCAGAACGGGCGACGCGGAGAGGACGGGCGACACAGTCAACGCAGGCGGTGTAGACGCCACTGGCAAGGTAGATGACACAAGCGGGGTAGACAACTCAGGAGAGTCAACCGGTGATTGGGACGGACCAGGAGCGCCAAGGGTGACTGGGACAACATCACCAGTCAGTCCACCCCCCCTGCACGAGGGACCGTAGTACACCCAGGGGAATGCGACTGTGGAGTACCACCGGCGGGCAGGTCTCGGAAAGAGAGAGGCTCAAAGAACAGTACGTCCCGAGACTCTAGAATGCGCCGTCAACTGGGGTCCCAGAATCGCCAGGCCTTGGAGCGTGAGGCCACCCCAACAAACGCATAGACGCGGCCTCGAGGGGAGAATTTGGACCCCTGTTTTTCTGGTGTGAACCAGACGCAAGCAAGAGACCCCCATACACGCGCAAGCCGAAGATCGACGTGACTTCCGTACCATAGTTGGTATGGGGTGTGTGTGTTCGGTAGAGGGCCGTGAGGGATGCGGTTCCATACCCATGTCATGTAGGCCATGCCCTCGAAGGCGAAGGCTTCCGGCATGCCGCTGTCCACCTGCATGGAGCGAACCGCATCCTCCATGGTGCAGTTCCAGCGTTCGGACGCGCCATTTTGCTGAGGCGTGGCAGGGGCGGAGAGGTTGTAAAACACTCCCACTGCAGCAAAATAACGGTCAAGGTCCCCCATGAATTCACTGTCCCGATCAGAGCGGAAGTTCTGGAGTGTATGGCCGGACTGTCGCTCAGCCATAACAAGCCACGTACGGACAGCGAGGGCACCCTCACTTTTTAGGCGCAGGCTGAAATCCCATCGCATGCGGTTAAAATCGTCCGTGATCGTGAAGACATAGTGCCCTCTGTCATCCTCGAACTCCACAGGGAGGGGTCCCAGGAGATCAGAGTGAACTAACTCGAGGGGCTTGAGGGCCCGGGAGTCAGACAGAGGGTACGTGGCGCGGTGCATTTTGCCTTGGGCACACTGTAGGCAATCGGTTTTGGCCGGTGCCTCAAAGGATGCTAAGTCAAGACC
>SZWC01003513.1:124004-137819 GCA_023375785.1 Penium margaritaceum
GGAAGAAGTAGAGGAAGTTACGGCAGCCACAAGCACCAAGCGATAACTCTGGACGTGACCAAGAGCTTTTTGCAACATGGAGCTCAAGCGTGGCTAGTCAAAGTAGAGACCAGATGGTGGAATAATTTCAACTGTTGAGACGACCACATCGGCCTTGACATCTGAGAAGATCGCATCACTCATTGAGGAGTTCAAAGGGATTTTTCCTGGCGCAGTGTCCCAAGAGGTACCTTCATAGTGATTTGTCGATTATGAAATAGACTGGAATGTGGACAGCAGACCGATGGTGTAGGAGACCTATCGCATGAGCGATCACGAGCTGACCAACTCAAAAAGCAACTGGACAAGATGCTTGATCAGGGGTTTGTCAAACCTTTCATGTCACCACGTACGACACCTATACTTCTTGTGAGAGAAGAAACCAAAGAGATGCAAATATGTATAGACTACCAAGCATTGAATGGCATCAACATCAAGAACCACTACCCTTTCTGTAAGTTGACAAACTTTTCAACCAACTCTATGGGACCCAAATTTTCACCAAAATACACTTGTATTGTGCCTATCAACATATCCACATATCTGATAAGGACTTTTAGAAGATAGCATACTGTACCAGACACCGATACTTTGAGTTCACGGTCTTGAAGTTTGGACTCACAGATGCCCCCACAATAATGATGGCGGCGATGAACAATATTTTACGTCCATACCTTGACGCCTTTGTCATCGTGTACCTGGACGATGTTTTGGTATACAGCTTCACATCGGCTGAGCACAATGGACACCTCCAACTAGGTATCTATATTTTTTCGAAGAAAGAATTTTATTAGAAAACTCTTAAAATGAGACTTCGATCGCCATTCAAGCGAGTTTTTGGGTCACATCATCGATGACAAACGGATCTCTATGGACCCAAAAAGGTGGAGGTAGTCACTGATTTGCTGACGCTGACCAATGTTTGTGATGTAAAGGACTACGCTCAAGTGTCGAACCTCTATCTGATCTCACTCGTAAAACAACTGAGTGGAAATGATCAAACAAGAAACGTACAACTATTTGAGAAATGTTCTGACCTCGGTGGCAGCCATATGATTGGCTCATCCAATGATGGACTATATCATGGCTAGCGATGCGTCTGATCTAGAAGTTGAAGCTGTTCTCCTCTAGTATAACAGTGGCAAAAAACAACTGGTCACATATATGTCAAAAAAAGCCTACGTGTGCCAAATCTCAACTACATGATGTACAAAAGAGACATGCTCGCAGTCATGCATGCGATCAAGATATGGCGGTGCCACTTAGAATGTTGGTGATGCATCATTTGCATCGACCACTACGCTTTGAAATATCTGAAGACCCAGTCAAGTTTGAGCCGCTGACTAACTCGATACATGGAGTTCCTCGAGTCTAACTTTGACTTCAAGATCGAGTATCGACATAGAAAAACCAATCTGCCAGATACCCTAAGTGGACGACCAGATCTAATGGCCGAAGATCGCATGCTACTTGTCGAACGAGGCACATACCTCATGAGATTACTCATGAAGAGTAATGAGGAGTTCAATGAGTACAAATACAAACAAATTAAGTTTGACCACCCCTATTGGCGGCAAAAAAATCACTCGCGAGTCGTCTTTCCACCGAACGAGGAGCTCCGAAGGATTTTAGTAGAGGCATGCCACGACACCGTTCCAGGTGGACAGGTCGGCAAGGAAAAGACGCTCAAGAAGCTACCAAAGTACTACTGGTGGGACCCAATGCAGACCAACGTCGTAGCCTTCTTCAAATTCAGCGACACCTGTCACAAATAAAAATCTCATCTCATGAGGCCTCTCGCTCTACTCCAACCACTTCCAGTTCCCATAAAGCCGTAAGTGGCCGTTACCATGGACTTCATGACGGGATTTCCTACCACTCCCAAAGGATATGACTCCATCCTTGCGGTGGTCGATATATTTTGTTACAATATCGCACCCCATCTCGATGACGAACACCGTCATTATAGAAGGAACATCACCGGTGTTTCTAAACCAGATCGTACGGTTGCACGACGTGTAACATACCATCATCAGTGACAAAGACATCAAATTTACTAGCCCTTTTTGGCAAACTTTGATGACATGTTACAGTAGTCGGATCCAGCTATCTATGACATTCTGAGCTCAAACCGACAAGCAAATGGAGCAGACCAATCCGACATTCGAACAACATCTTTGCATATTATGCGAGCCACACGACATGGATTGGGCAGCCAAGCTGCCAATCACTGAGCTCGCATACAACTCCGCCGGTTCCATTACAACGGATAAAATCCCATTCGAAGTGGTCTACAGCCATCTTCCCGCCACTAGGCAGGATTACAATGTCAGAGTACCTTTACCGTGGTCGTTACATAGCATGGAATTCTTAAGTGTCCGGGAGAAGATGGGACAGACCCTCATGACAAATCAAAAATCTATGGAGCAAAGGACTGATAGAAATTGTAGTAATAATGTGCTCAACGCTGGCGATCGCGTCCTCCTTAACTTGGTGAACATCGAACTCCGAGGAAAGGACTTTGTGAAGCTCAAAGCCCGCAGGTTGGGACTGTTTAAGATCGAGCGAAAGCAAGCCCCTATCTTTGCTTGACTTCGCCTGCCTTACGACATGGTGATCCATCATGTTTCCACATCAACCAGCTCAAGCACTTCCGGGATCCCAATAAATTCCTCGGCAAAGACGTCATAATCCCACCTCTTACACAAGTAGATGGGGATATGGAATATATGATTAAAGACATCCTCGAACATCGCCCCAGTGGAAAACGATCGAGCATATGGTCAAGTGACATAACTACGATGCCGCACACAACATCTAGGAACCCTATGAAAACCTCTGAGCCTTTATTCACCTAATCGGTGGCTGATATTGTCGTCACTAGCCTACGTCTGCTAACACACTAAGATGTAACGACCAAAGGGGGTAAAGTGTTATTTCTCTGATGTACACAAGTCCTTGAAATCTGCAAGTTAGCTTTTTTGTTAGTAACTTGGTGGTCCGATCTAAAGACCATCCAATGGCAGTAGGAGACCGGCAAAGCCTCATCGACGACCAGTGGCGCCCAACTCATATCGCCGACCGCAGGCGTTCTACCCTTCGAGCAGATCAACCTGTAGTGGCAAGACACACTGATGCCACAAACTGACTGGAATTAATTTTCGCACGTGATACTTGAACGCAATGGATGATTGAACGAGAAGTCCGACACAGAGTACAAGCTCCAACGTCTACGTCTACAATCCAGTGTGGCGGAGTACACGTGGAGATTCCGCAAGATCATCACCAAAGTGGACATCGCCCCCGACAAACTCTGTTTTTATTGCAACAACGGCCTCAAGCGAGATATCCGACAAGCAATTGTTATTTTTGGCATCCAAAACAACTTGCCCCAGATGATCGCAACAACAGAAAGGATCGACAGTGCCGACTACAATGCTTGGATCCAGGAATCCTACTGTTGGCGACCACCGAAGCACAGTTATTGTGGAAATAGAAAAGAACCAGTTGGCAGACTCCTCGACTTCAATGAAGTGGACGTCATCAACCAGAGAGATATGCGAACCTGCTACAATTGTGGAAAATTCTGGCACATCGCTTGCAACTGTCAGAGCAAACAGCAGCCAAAAGGGGGGGGGGTCGCAGAAAAATGAGTCAGGGAACGGCAAAGGACAGGTGTAGAAGACGCAACTATTGTCTGTGAAGAGCAATCTATGCTGAATGATCGTCCATCTGAACGACCTACATTGTCGTAGAGGGTTTCTAAGATCGCAAAGTTCGACGAGGGGTACGAGGATGACCAACCAGCGATACTACCAAAAGTTCAACCTCGATGATGTAAAAGTCACAGAATGGTACCGGCACTATTAGATGGAGGAGCTTCACACAGCTTCGTGAGCAACGACATGGTTCACAAACAGGGTTTGCAGACCAAACCATGGGTGTTTGAATGAAAAACCGTTGACGGGAGACTACAGATACGAAGACTCCAAGAACCCTTACAACTACAAGTGGGAGATCTAGGGGATATAATGCTATAGAGGTCTTGTCCAATGAGCAATCACAAAATCATCCTCATTCAAGATTTCGTGTACTTGCACAATATGAAGGTCGGATGGAACAGCGGTGACGTCTATGTGGAGATCAACGGCGCCAAGTGACAACTTCTGCATGCAGGACGGAAGCCGACAACAGAAGTAGCAAAGGTGGAAGCAGCAGAGGAAGCCATGGAAGTTGAAAAGAGACAACCTGTGTAGCCAATACCACTCAACCTGTCCAAGCACTTTATTCGACGAGGAGCTCGTGCGTGGCTCATACATCTCGAGCTAATGGAAGAAGTGGAAGTGGCAGTAACGTACTTATCGTCGGCCTCATCAGACTCATCGGCATCAACAAAATTCGCGATGATACCCGAAGAGTTTGCACCACTCATCCAAGAGTTTACGAACGTCTTCCCTGACGAACTCCCAAACCCCTACCCCCTCAACGAGACATTGACCATCGCATCAAGTTGAAGCTGGGAAGCAGACCAACCGTTCATGGGGCCTAGCGATCACGAGCTGACCGAGCTGAAAAAGTAGCTCGAGGAGATGCGCGGTCAGGGATTCATCCGCCCATCCACGTCACCATACGCCTCCCAGTACTATTCATAAAAAAGAAAACTGGTGAGGTACAGATGTGCGTGGATTATCGGGGATTGAAAGATGATACCATCAAGAACCGCTACCCTCTTTCGCGAGCTGACAGACTTTTTGACCAACTCCGAGGGGCTAAATTTTCCATCAAAATGAAATGATATCCGTTACTTACACAGCAGATGTCACCAGATACGCGTGGTACATACCGACATTGAGAAGACAATATTTTGAACTCACTACAGTCACTTTGAGTTCACGACCATGCCGTTCGGACTCACGAATGCCCCGGCAACGTTTATGGCACCAATGAACAACATTTTTGATCCGTACCTCGACGACTTTGTCATGGCGTACCTCGACGATTTTCTGGTGTACAACTGCATCCCGGAGGAGCACGATGGACATCTTTGAAAAGTCCTCGAAGTTTTACAAATGAGAGAAAAATATTGGAAATCTCTCGAAATGCGCCTTCGGTCGTCGTTCGATCGATTTTCTGCGCCACGTCATTAACGGTGCACGAATCGCCATGGATCCAAAAAAGGTGGTAGCAGTCACTGATTGGCCGACGCCGACCAATGTTTGAGAAATTCAGGTTTTTCTCGGATTCTACAATTACTACCGGCAATTCGTACGGGACCACGCTCGAGTGTCAGTGCCTCTCTCCGACCTCACTCAAAAGGAAAACGAGTGGCGGCGAGGAGACAGCGAACAAGAAGCGAACGCTCTGACCTCGCGCCGGCACTACGATTAGCCGCTCCAACGATCAAACTACGTCATGGCCACTGATACGTCAGACCAAGCCATTGGCGCGGTCCTTCTACAAGACCATGACAACGGGGAACAACCGGTCGCCTACATGTCTCGAAAACTGCGAGGACTAGAACTCAACTACACAGTACACGAGAAGGAGATGCTGGCGGTCGTGCACGCATTCAAGACGTGGCAGTACTACCTAGAGTGTCGCTGATTCATCGTGCGTACCAACCACCACGCATTAGAACATTTGAAGATGTAGTCGAATCTCAGCCGATGTCAAACCTGATGGATGGAGTTCCTTGAATCCAGGCTTGACTACGATACCGAGTACCGGCCAGGCAAAATCAATCTTGCGGACGCACTCAGACACCGACCAGATTTTATGGCTGACGTGGCAACGCTACAGCTACAACGAGACCCGTACCTCGAGCTAATGTTCACACGAGGCTACGACCAGCACGACGGATTGATAAAGCGAGATTATGGTTTGACGCACCCTACTAGCGAGGGTGCTTCACTTGCCAAGTGGTCGTTCCCCCGAACAACGAACTTCGTTGTGTGCTGCTCAAAGAGTGCCACGACACCGGACTAGGTGGACACTTCGGAGAGGACAAGACGTTGAAGAAGCTAACGAGAAACTACTGGTGGCACAATATGCAGTCCGACGTGGCCAAATTCTGCAAAACCTGCGACACATGTCACCGACAAAAATCCCGTCGCACGAGGCCACCCGGACTTCTGCAACCACTCCCTATTCCAACGGAACCATGGGTAGACATCTCCATGGACTTCGTCACAGCATTACCGGTCACACTCGAGAGACATGACACAATCCTCGTGGTCGTCGACGGGTTTTCCAAAATGTCCCACTTCATCCCGACAACAACCACCGTCACCGCCGAGGGAACAACACGACTGTTTTTAAACATCGTGCGGCTACACGGCGTACCAACAACCATCACGAGCGACAGAGACAGTTGATCCACCAGTTGTTTTTGGCGCAAACTGATGACTCGCTACGGGAGTAGAATTCAACTTTCAACAGTGTTTCATCCCCAAACCAACGGTCAAACCGAGCGGACAAACCTGACACTCGGACAGCTTCTCCGAACACTATGCGAACCTCACGGGAAAGATATGGCACAAAAATCCCGACCGCCAAAATAGGATATAATTTGGCAGTTTCTATAGGGACATGTAAAACTCCGGTCGAAGTGGTGTATGGCAAACTTCCCGCCACACAAGCCAGAATACAAAGTTGCAGTAGTATTCCCGCTGTCGACGTCCAACATCGCGACTTCGCCACCATCTCGGAGGAAACACGACAGACTCTTGCGAAGACTCAAGCAACGGTGAAGCGAGCTTCTGATCGACATCATCGTAACGACGTATTCGTCGCTAGCGATTGAGTCCTCAACTCGGCGGACATCAAACTCTGAAAAGTCGACTATTCAAAGCTCAAACCCCAATGGTTGGGTCCGTTTGAGATCGAGCGCATGCAAACCCATGTGGTTGCACGGCTCAAACTCCTCGACATTATGCAAGTTCATCCGGTATTCCATATCAGCAGACTCAAGCATTACCGAGACCCCGGATAGAACTTCCCTGGCAGGGATGTCCCTCCACCTTCCGTTTCAAGTGGACGAAGACACGGATTATGTTATCGAGGACATCCTCGGCCATCGACGATGAGGCAAGACGATAGAATATCTTGTCAAGTGGCACGGCTACGACGCTACGCATAACAACTGGGAACCCTACGACAACCTTCAAGACGTCGATCATCTCATCGACGACTACTACCGCCGTCACCGGGCCACATCTGTACGTGCACTGGGATGTCGCGACTAAAAGGGGGGGAAGTGTTATGTACCAGATGTACACGAGTCCTTAATCTTTCCGATTTATAATTTCTGTCATTACACCAACAGGCCATCGCGTCGCGCGACCGCGACATTCACTCCGACGGTCGAGGGCAAACTGGCGAACTGCCCCGCCCTCAGTGAAAATTCTTGAACCTTCCGGCAGCTTCGACCACTCTCGCGAACCTACGAATAGAAGTATCACGACCTTTCGGTCGACTTCTCAACGCATCGACAAAAATATGGATTTATAAAGATGCATCTCACATCTTCACCGTCGATTCTCAAAGACCCCAACTTTTCGACAGACCTTCTCGAATCCAACCACTCACGACACGACTCCACACGCGTCGATCGACAAGTGACCCAACGACCCTGACTATACCTCAGTCCTAACTGGTCACTTGTATGTATATATTCGATCGTTTCGAAATATCTCATCGAAGTGCAATTATTGCTAATTATATATTGCTAAAGTGTCCCACATTCCAAATCAAATTATGCCTCGCAACTTCTGCCTACGCTCCGTTCGACATAACATTATATATATGTTAGCATTTCGACACTTGTCATCGAAGTACACTTTCGGCTAATTATAAATTTCGCAAGTTTCTTGAAGTCTAAATCGTGTTCTGCCTCACAACCTCTACCTGTGCACCATCTAAGGAACGTTCGGCACACTTCTTGTCCGCTGGAATTGATTGGGTAAGCTATTTTTTTACGTCCAGTTTGATCGTTTTCCCCGTAATATGTAGGACGAAATAGCCCGTATATCCACATTCCCGAAGGGCGGACCCTCCCATATCCAAGTGCTGAATTTTACATCCCCCATATCCACATAGTTAAATATAAAGAACCCCATATCCAGTGTTGGCGCCGTTTACAGCTTCATGTCCACATCGGTAGTTTTTTCCACGCCATACCGGTATGGCGTTCTTTTTTGAAAGAGGTGGACATGGGTTGTTTAATATTTGGTTAAAAATAATATGTCACAATTGTGCAAAACCATACTGTCCGTCGTTCGTAAACACCCGGTTACGGATCATCGCGCTTTCAGTGATGAAAACTGAGACCGTCCAATAGTGTCGGGTGCTTGGTGTAAAATGTTAGCGACCCCCATGAACGGCCTTAGGAATATGGGGGGATTGCATTTTTACAAAGGAAAGACGTCGGACTTCCTCTGCGTGTATTCGGTATTCACCAGGGACCGATTGTCCTTTGACAAAATGCATCCTACATATCGGCAGTTACAACGGTATAGGTGAAGTCGCCTAGTCAGCCAGTTGGCCGTCGCTGTCATCAACCGCCAGCCTGTGAACCGTCTGAAGTCGTCGTTTTGTCGACGTTCCATGCGACGTCTCGAGGCAATGCAATGAGACACACCGATTCGGTCCACGTGCATGTACGGGGGCGGTCAAACCCCGCGAACCCGTGCCACGATGTCTATTTCCGCTTGCATGCAGACTTCGCGTCAACGAGGGGCGTGGAGTGCATCGCGTCCCAACGTCCTGTCGACGGTGTCTGGTGGTCACGCACTGGACCCTACTCTCGAGCGCTGTCGAAAGTCGGGCCCAAGGCCCCGACATGCTTGTCAGAGAGCCACCACGCTCAGCTGCCGTGCGCCATGGAAGTGCTTGAGGATGCCTCTGAGCCTGGTGAGTCTGGATATCTAGTGTATTTACTTTCAATTTTACATGTTTTGTACCCAGGTCATCCAAGATGGCTGCCCAGTTGCAGTGGGCTGCGTAGGTCAGGAGACGCTCCTGCGGTTTCTGAACCTCGTGGTATCTCACGCCCGCAGCTCAACGAGCCAGGTCTCGTTCCCCAAACCCCATCCACCCGAAACCTCGTGTACGACGAGCACTTTGAGCATGAGCAGCGTGCTCAGGTGCTCCTGATTTCGCCGGAACAAGCCAGAGACACACTGAGGCCGTCTCGTCCGATTCATGTTGATGGTAAAAATTCTGTCCGATTTTCCCCTTGTGTGCCCAATTGAGGGTCATCCATCTTTCCCTTCACTCCTGCCATGTCCTTGTCGGTGGTGCAGTGTCCTCGGACGATGAGGCGTCTGGTCAGGCCCCAAAGCGCAGCAAGGCACAACATACTTTTCCCGCTGGGATGTCGTTCCGGGACATGGTGGAGGCACGCGCAGCAGTGGATGACTACGTCATCACGAACCGAATGACTATTCGGTGGATGCGCAGCGAGAAGACGTGGTTTACTACACGGTGTGGGCAGTTCAAGGAGAAAGATTGCCCGTGGCTACTCCGTGCGCATGTGGCCCCAAATGGCGCCGACGTCGTGGTGGACGAGTTTGTCGACGGACACAAGTGTGTCCCTGGAGTTGGTCGCGGGGACCCGGCGAATACTGTAAAGTGGGTGGCGCGGCATATTGAATCCACGCTGAGGCGGAACCCCACTGCTGATGTAAAGACGTTGGCCACCGTGGTACGGAAAGCCACTGGAAAAGCTGTGGACAAGAACACGATGTACCAGGCGAAGTCTAAGGCACAAGAGAACCTCATCGGCCCCAAGGCATTTTCATGGAGTCTGTTCCCGGTCTACTGTGAAGAGGTACGTCTTCTTCTCTTGTTCAGTAAAGCAATTTTCTAAACTATTGCCTCCAAGTACCAACCACATGTCTTCTCTGCTCTGCAGCTGAAGCGTGTGGACAAGAACACGCATGCACTCGCCGAGGCGACCAAGGAAGGCGTCTTCATCAGGGCGTTCGTCGCCCCGGGTGCCACTGTCCTGGGGTTCCAGCACGCACGTCGGATCCTCATGATGGACGGGACACATCTGAAGAATGGACACAAACAGGTGCTCCTCATCTGCCAATTTTTTTATGCCAACGACAACACTGTGCTGATGGCGTACGCCATGGTGCAGGGGGAGAACGAAGAGAACTAGGCATGGTTTCTGGAGCATTTCGCCATCGCGTATCCAACAACCGCGGAGAAGGGTACGGTCGTCATCTCTGACCGTGATAAAGGTTTGTTGACTGTTGTGGAGAAGGAGCTGCCTGGGGCTCATCACACCTACTGCTGCTACCACTTGCGGCAGAACGTAAGGCAGAAGTTTGGGAAGCAGGCTGGGTACTGGTTTTGGCGGTTGGCACATGCGCTGACACTTGCAGAATGGACCAGGTGTGAAGAACAGCTGCGTGCTATGAACTCACGCGCTGCGTGCTGTGAACTCACGCGCTGCAGTGTACCTCCTCGGAGCAGACGGGGTGGGCGGCATTCCGATGGAGCACTGGGTGAGGCTGTACTGTCCTCTTGGCCGTGATGGACACACCACGTCGAACGCGGCAAAGTTGTTGAACGCTCGCATCGTTGAGTGCAGGAAATTGTTACCCTTCTATTGCTTTGTGTATCTGTACAGTTGGGTGCAGCGCTTGCTTGCAGATAGGCGCAGGTCCAGCAAGTCATGTGAAGGTCAACTTGCGCCAACACCGGCTAAGCGCCTCTTCAACAGCAGTGTCCTGGCGCACAACTGCGACGTCATCGAGGAAGGGCCCCAGAGTTGCAGCGTGATGGGGCCGAGCAATAGGACCCGCATGGTGACCGTGCAGGACCGCACGTGCACTTGCGGTGCCTGGAAGGAGTGGGGGCAGCCCTGTGCGCATGCGTGCGCTTTCGTCATTGGCCGTGGGGAGCAAGCCGAGGCATTGTGCGATGTTGGACTCACACGCATGGCATACAGACACACGTACAACTTCCCCATGCCAGGCGTGAACCCTGCTTCCCTGAAAGTCCCGAATGGTGTGTTGTGGCAGCAGCCAGGACCTAAACGTGGAGCAGGGCGGCCGAAGAGTGCACGGTGGGACCGCAAGGACAAGCGTCGGAAGAACTACATCTGCCCGCGATGCGGACATAAGGGACACACTAAGAAGAAGTTTAGGAATGAGCCTGCTGTGGCTCCAGCTGCTGAGGCTGCGGCCAATGCTCTGAAACACCGACTACAGTGCACAGAAGATGCCGTGAGGGCAGAGGCGAATGCTGGTAGGTGGCCTCCAGCGGAGACCCAAGCAGAGAAAGAAGCTGCAGCAGCTGTAGCAGCAGTTGCGACACACGCCACTGGTGCCCCCCGCAACACCACAGTAGGATCACGAGCTGCAGGGACTGCAGCAGAAACTATTGTCCTACTTTCCGATGACAGTCCAGGGAGCAGCGTGCTGGGCATTGGCGCAGGCTGGGGATGGGCGGGGCAGGCGGGGCGCAGGAACACCACTGAAACAGCAAACAGAGTTGCTACTGCAGCATCTGCGGTGGTTGCAGCAACAACAAGGGCAACAGGAGCAGCGGGTGGCGCAACTGACAACGCTGAGTATGACCCTGAGGCAGCAGGCTACGACTCTGCGCAAGAGGAGATCTACGACCCTGAACGGCATGTCCTTAGCGACTCGGATGAGGAGGAGGCCGAGGACGGCAACCAATTCGCTGACCCGCAGCACCAAAGGGAGTGGGAGGCAAGAACAGTCCGTGAACAACAACAGGCCTGCGTCATGGATGGTTGGGAGGAGTGCGCATAGGAGTGGGATGACGACCCCGATGTCTTCTAAAGTGTAAGTATGCTCTTTCTTGTTCATGTGCTGTTTCTTGCTGTCCACTTATCACAGGTGCAAATTTTCTCATTCATCCTTTAAACTTGCCATGTGTCTGTTGCAGGTCATACCCAAGAGGATCCAGGTGGGAGCACATGTGGTGAGGACTGGAAGAGGAGTTTGGTTCCTTACCACCACCACTAGGATTACAAGGGTTGCCAGAGTACCCCTCGTGTCTGACGGCGGACTGTTGTAGGGGTAGCTGTAGTGAGGGTGCAGTGTACTTGGGGTAGGGTGGGTCTGATGGATTGCAGAACGCCATACAGTTGTAGTAAGTTATGAAATATATTTTACAAGTCATCCATCTTCTGTTGTGAACAAGCGTTAAACCCAGGGTTATGTGAATGCAAAGAATACAGTGAATGGAATTGGTGTAACATGGAATTGAGCAGTATTAATTCAAGTAGTGTGTCTTGCCAAAACGTTCTATAAAGGGGAAGCATTGTCCTGTGGTTCATTCTCTTTATTGCATCTTATCTTCACTGAATAAGCTTTCAGACCGACAGAGACAGCCATGGATTCTTTTACTTCATTCCTGGCTGGAGCAGGTGTGACATACATCGTCATGACGTGGAAGGATTGGACACCACGACCAGTGCACATTGTGAAGATGTATATGTGTCATTGTGAACATGGAGTGTGTCATAATGCGGACAGTGCATGTGAGGAGGAGCTGGAAGAAGTCTTTTACGACGTAGAGGACTGTGACATAGAGGGCGCAGACTCTACGTCATCGGACACAGAGGACGAGTTGGAGTTTGTGGACTGCTACCCTCATGGTTGCTGTGTTACTGGAAACTTGTGTCCTGCCTGTGAGATCATGGCCTGGATCTATTCTTTGCCACCTATGGTGCAGCGATGGTTGGTCAGTGGACTACCCAGTCCTTTCATGGGAGGCTGTGTAATGTAGGTGCTCTGGAGGAGGATGTTGGAAAGTCATTATCAATGCCATATGTGCAAGTCATTCAAACAATGAAGTTTGTCAACAACCCTGCATGCTGTACTATTTGGTAGTCTGAGTGTTTGGTGCCATGAGGATGTTGTTGTTAAACCCAGTGAAATATTAATTGTGTACCCAGTACAGTACTACAATAGTTCCTCAACTTCACCCAAAAGATTTGCTAGACTCAAGTGCGGTAACAGACTTTTACCCGTGTGAAGAAAGCATGTGCTGGGGATGAACGCTGTTTAGGCAGTCAAGAATATTGGGCATCCAATAGTAAAAACGAATTGATTTATAACGAAATAACCATGGGGTCAAAGACGCGACAACGTGATGCGATGCATCTGCACCCACGGCTGCCAATCACTTTTGACGTACACTGGGCGCCTAGTCGGAGCCCGCATACCCAAAATCCAACACATGGTGTGAGGACTCGGCGGCGCATGGTCATACATGGCGTCCCACTGAGCCTTCACCTGCCGCCATGCAGCCTCGGACGCGTCACATGTTGGTTTGGGTAGAACGGGAATGTCCTCACCCCATGGACCACGTCGAGGGTGTTCGATGTTACCCCAACCGAGCATCGGTGGCAGTGCCCGCTCTACGTCCATCCGGTCCATGTCCAACGTCCACAAGTGGTGCCCTATCGCGGTAGTAATGCGAACAACCGCTAAGTCGTCCGAGAAAACGGTGGGTTTTTACGTTCAACTCGGGTCCTTTCACGCAGTCAGCAAGAGTACGCAGCAAAGCGTCATGTGCGTGGCGGTTGCTCATGGAACGACCAATCGCGATAGTCAAGGGTGGACGATGAAAGGACCAATCGCGCTTGTCAGCGGCGTTCGTCAACAGTTTCATATTCGACCGTATTCGGCGTTCATGTCAATGTCATTGCTAAGTTTCACGGCATAGACAAGTGGGTTCGCATCGAGGCGAGCCAAAGTATAATTCCATATGCAATACAACCCCCCCCCC
>SZWC01003514.1:41067-56402 GCA_023375785.1 Penium margaritaceum
ATCCAATTGGTCTACTGAATCAAAGTCCCGGAATGTTTACGCGAGCTCAGTGGAAAATGTTTCTCTATTGTTTTCTCAAAAACACCATCGTTGGGCCCAGATTCTGATTCCTAGTGCAGCGCGTGATATGTTTTCATGAGAGAATCGACCATAGGAATGTATGGCTGGGAATCGCAGTGACCGGGTCGAGGACCAGTGCACCATCGGTCCCCTCTAAGCGTGGGGAATGGCACGCTCGTCCGCTAGAGGGGCGAGCGGGCGAGCACTAAGCACTGCAAAGGCCTCACACGAAGGTGAACAAAGCACCATGCGAAGTGGCCTCAATCGTTTATGGGTCACGACGCAAGTAACTAGTGGAAGGCGATAAACATCAGGACCCGTCCTCCGTTGGCTGATCTCGGACAAACGACGCCTGTCCCCAAAAGGTGCCTTCTACCTGTCATGCACAATGTCTGGTCGTGACGGGCGAAAAGCATCACCTGTGATTCGGCATTAAAGCATGATCACAGTACAACTGTTCGATCGCGACCTTTTCCGCTCAGTATTCTTACACGACAGCAAACAAATCAGCAATGTGTGTGGTCTTAGATTGCCCCCATTCAGATAATTATTACATTGTTGTCCACATTCTGAGGATCACTATCATGCCGCCCTCTCTTCATGCTCCTGGGTATCATCTTCAGGATTCCCAGTACGGATGAAGTATTATGAAAATTTAAGTTGTTCACAGGGATAAGGTGTAGGAGAAAAGACGATTCAGGTGTTTGCGACAAATGGATAATTTGTATTAAGAAGTAAGTGTGCTTCTATGACAAGTTTCGAGTGAGTTGAGCACATACATACGATGCTCAGAATGTGAATGATGCAAATTTTGTGTCTTTGGCGCTCGAGCCAAGCGACATGTGTGAGGTCGGTGAGTGGTTGTTTTGAGACGCTCCTTCAAGAATTCGGGGAACTTCGACAATATCCAAGTGCTTATTTAAGAAAAAAGGGCGTCGTCGATAAGTCGACCGAACAATATCAAAACATTGATAGAGCTTCTGTCGACCATGTCGGAAGGTGGTCGAAGATGTCAGAGACTTTTCGAACAGACACTGGTAAAGGCAGTTGGCCATAATGCCATCGACCTAATGGGGTTAAACTTCTGGAGACGTCGCACGGTGGGCCATGAATGAATGTAAGGACAAAGATGCCCAGTCGCGAAGTCAACATCTGACGTGTTACGTGTTCCACATCCAATATTGTTCAGGTCCATACAAAGCACCCGTTGTGTTCAGATTTTTCATGTTCTCGTCGAACAATACAGTTTACTATGAACACTCGGCCGTGTCCATGCTCGTGCAGATCCCTAATGCAGACCCAAGAGACACCGGCGAGTCGGCAGGTGGTGGACCACACACTTGGAGCTGACCGACGACTGCACGAGCATCCTATATGCTGTCTCAGACCTTCTGAAGTTTTTCTGCAGCCCGTAGGAAATTATCGTGGACTGGCCGTAGGCCCGATTTGAATGTTTTGCATTGTGTGTCAACCATTCGATGCCGTATGCATGCATGTGAGGATGGGCTTCGTGCCATCCGAGAACACGGGGTTTATGAGCTAGTCAACCTTCCACGTGGGGGGAAGGCTATTCAGGTCAAGTGGGTCTGTAGCAAGAAAGTCAAGCCGGATGGCACACTGGAACGCCGCAAGGCTCACTTGGTCATCAAAGGGCATTCCCATATCGAAGCCGTCGATCACAATGACACCTTCGCCCCAGTCGGTCGCAAGACCTCAGCTGGCGCTCTGTTCGGTGTGGTGGCTTAGCGTGACTGGGAACTACACCAGATGTATGTGAACAATGCGTTCCTCCGTGGCTCTCAGGATAAGGAGGTCTACGTGGCCCGGCCACCAAGCTTCGAGGACGGTGACAAGGTCTGGCGATTGCACAAGTCCTTGTACGACCTGAAGCCGTCTCCTCTGTGCTGGAACCAGGAGTTCACTGGCACCCTGACTCGTGCGGGATATGTGCAGAGCGAGGCAGATCCCTCTCTTTATCCGATAGTCACCTGACTGGTTCACCGCCATCCTAGTCTATGTGGACGACCTCCTGATCGCATCTCCCTCTATGGAGGCCGTGAAGGAGGCCAAGGCGAACCTCAAGACTGCCTGCACGATGAAGGACCTCGGTCCGGCAACAATGTTTCTTGGCATGGGGATCGTGCGAGACCGCACACGTCGGATACTCCTGCTGCATGAGGCCCGATACGCACGTGTTGTGGGGGAGTGTTTTAGTGATCTCCTTGGCGCAGTGCCCACAACCTCCACACCTTTCACACCTGATGGGCAAGATGCCCTAAAGGTGGACAACCCTACACAGCTGGGAGAGAGAGTGGACATGACCTTGTACCTCCGCCTTATCGGATCTCTGGTGTACCTGGCCACTACCATACGCCCCAACATCCCCTTTGTTGTCAACCTCCTTGCACAGTTTTTGCAGGCTCCACGAGCTAGAGCCCTTCATGCGGGTGTACGAGTGGTGCGGTACATGGTTTCCACACCGTACCTTAGACTCTGCTTTCGGCGGTAGTGTTCGGTGGTTCTTGACGGCTTTGCCGACAACGTGTGGGCCTGGAGTCCAGACGGACGCAGTCGCACAGCTACGTGGGTGGTCCACTACCTACCGATGCTCCGGTGCCTCCTGGGTCCGCATCAGGGATCTGCACGGTCATGGACACGGCCGAGTGGTCACAGTGTATTGTACAGCTCGAGGGGAACGTCGCAAATCACAACACTCCTCCATGACCTAATGGTATGCATGTCCATGCTCGTGCAGAACTAGTACGAGTGCAACAACGAGTACAAAGGAAGACGCAACACCACACACCCTACACTCAACCACTCTCATGCAAGGGACGAAGCTTGACAGAACGAATGACCACCAAAAACTTTCCGCGAGCTAGTTCCGTCGTCATGAAATCAGCACGTTGCATGTTAGTGCCAACCCATATGACGGAGATCACGTGTCGCTCCGTCAGATCACGCACGAAATGGTGATCAATTGCAATGTGCTTCGTGCGAGCATGAAAAACATCACAGTTCTCTACAATGGCAAGAGCAATCTGGTTGTCATAGCAAAGCAGAATGGTGGGCACTGACTGACCCAACTCAAGGAACAGGCGCTGCAGCCTGTATGATTTTATCGCTGGACTGGTCGTGGACCCGATTTGCATGTTTTGCATTATTTGTCCACCGTTCAACGCCGGACGCATGCATGTGACCAGTCATAGCGTTCGGCTTTAGATCCTGCACATATAGGTTCAAGCGGCGCAGCATTCTGATTTGTCTGCGCAGAGTTACGGCCAAAACAATGTTTTTGGGCCGGTTTTAGGACAGACCTTGCACTGCCGCGTGCGACACCCGCCGTGCATCGCGGCAGGTATGAGAACTGTGGACTTGTCATTTGTTAACCCTCTCTACAAATGCTATTGAAACATTATGACACTCTGACTTGTGTCTCCTAGTCGGACCCTTGCCGTCGTGTGTACGACTTATAGCTGTTGTCACCGTTTGACTGGGCACTGCCGCCCAGTCAGCGGTTGTGTCTCTAGGAAGCTTCTACGCATCTTCTCGCATGGGGTACATGGGTCACAATGTTGACTACATGGTTCCATTAAGGTTCTTCGCAAGTTCGGAGCATTGAGCCTCTTGTTGCTTGCGCGGTTCATGTTGAGACACGTTGTATAGTTCATCGTCAACGATTTTCCACATGCATTATATAAGTTAAAATAGAAGCATACCGCATCCCTGTCCACAACGTAATGTCTAAGGACACACGTTGTTGCGTTCATCGACGTTGTTCTGTTCATACACATTGTCCCCGTTGTTGCGTTCATCAACGTCCGGTCCCAACCAACACCGGAGCTGGTTGGAGTTTAATGAACAAATCATTTTGTGCTGCATGTCACATCATCGATGCCTAGGCAGCAAAAATGCCCGACATGTCATAGCGCTCGCCGCCATTCTCGTAACCGGCGAGTTCAGAGCATGGGAGCATTGTACACACCTAATCCTGAATGTTATGGTTGTGATGCCCTCATTCCCACCGCATGGCGGCCTCAAGCTTGCTCAGTTCGCCTAGCGATAGCCACGAAGTGTTAACACTGCGCCAAGCTTACATCCGTAGCTTTCACCTAGACCTCAGTACTAGGATCCGGTGACGGTCGACCCAACCGTCGACTATGTTGACCCCATCAATCTTCGCTCATTTGTGGAGTGGGAGAAGGACATGCGAGAGCATGATGAATGGGATGTCCAGCAAGACGCTGCAATGTTAGCATCCATGACTCCCCAGTCTACTGACCTAGGACCCATGACGTGCAAAGGTGGAAAGGCTATGTGTGTCCTCTTTGAACGGTATTACCCACCAAGTGGTCCGTTTACACTCATCTCCATGGTTAAACAACATGGCACCTGTCGTGTCACATATAGACTGCTTGCCAGGTGTACGCTCGCCTAATGTTAGCCCGAAATCGAGCACCAAGCAACGCGCCCGAACGACCTAAGAAGAGTCAAGAGAAGCTCGCAAGTCACCCTCAAGCCCGCTTGCTACTCTCTCTTGATTGCTGTATACACTTGGTTTCATTCTTCGTTCTTTTATTTGAGTACAGGCCCCTTTGACGAGGATGAAGACAGACAAGATGATGCCCAGGTTTCGGGCGGTATGGAGTTCCACACAATGGAGGAGTGCCAGTACACAGTATGGGACTACACTGTCCAACTGCAGTCTTCGCTCAAGTGGGAACGAGCTCACCCCGGCCGTATCATGGTTTAATGCTGCAACCACAAGACCGAGGGGTGTGAGTGGATGAATTGCACGTGCATGAGTAGAAAATCACACAACTACATTGTGTCATCTTACGAGGAGGGCCACAAGTGCACTCGTAGCCAAACGAAGGGAAATTTCATGTGCACAACGAAGTGGGTCTACATCAAATCGGGGACACCATGGCAAGAGACACCATTACGGATGTCAAGGCACTCGGCACAATCATTGAAGCAGTGACCCACAAGAAAACTAGATACCAAGTGATGTGAAGGCTCACGACAAGGCCCAGGAGGAAGTCCTGGGAGAGAAGGCGACCTCATGGATCCTCTTTCTTGCGAATTATACCGAGGCAAGGTTTAATGCATCTTTCTATCAAGTAGCACACCATGTCGCATGTGTTTCACCTACGTCCATGCATCTCTGCACACGTGCAGGTCATGTGGGTAAAAACCATCACCATCGCGGTAGCAGAGGAACAATTCAAGACGTTCGTCGATGCTTTGTGGCGTTGGTAGCTTGCCAGAACGCTTTGTCCCATGTTAGGCGCATCGTCACATTGGACGGGACACTTCTTATGAACGGCCACAAAAAGTTGCTGCTCATTGTCTTGTTTTTTTCGCGAGCAATAACAGCGTCCCCGTGGCATACGTGATAGTCAGCCAAGAGGACGAGGACAGCGAGGGCTGGTGTTTGCACCAGCTTACGAGTATGTTTTGGACGATGGGTCGGGGCAGGATGACCATTATCAGTGAAGAAATGTGGGACTTCTTGTTGTCATGCAGAAGTTGCTATTCCATGTGTCTCACAAGACCTATGTGTTCCACATCAAGGGGGACATCCGTGTTCCATATAGCAAAAACATTGCAGAGATTATTGGCGCCTAACAAACCCGTAGGAGCGGGAGGAGTAAGATAGACTCAGCTTGGAACTCATGGAGACAAACAATATTGCATACCACTGAGTCTACAGCCGGGGTACATAGGGTGGCATATTGCGACAGAAGTAGAGTTGTTTTCATGGGTTGCTAGGCTATTGAGGACACATCACCAGTAACTCAGCTGAATCACTGAACACACGCATCGTCGAGGCCCACAAGTCCATTTCCTTCCACTGTTGTAAATATAATTGCCAGGAAGTTTCCTAGTACACTTGCCACTGACCGGACGTTAGCGCTTAGTCGGCTCACGGCGTCAACACAGGTCCGACGCGAAACGGCAAGGGTTTGGCTAGGCGACACACACAGACTTTCAAATGTGCTTCCATATTTAAAACACATGCAGAGAGAAATGACAACTGACAATAACACAACACAAATACCTACCGCGGCTCACGACAAGTGACGCACACACAGTGTCATTTTGTCTTAACACCGGTCCAAAACCACTGTTTTGGCCATAAACCTGTGCACGTGTATCCAAACGCATCACTATATGAGCCTAGAGATGCAGAATCTTGAGCCAGACACTACGACTGGTCACGCGCACAAGCCCGGCATCAATCGGGGGGCAGACAATGCAAAACATGCAAATTAGGCTCGAGAGCCAGTCCATCGAGAGAAGTCTAGCATCTGTAGAAAAACAGAAAGGACCCAGGCAAGCACCCGGGATGTCTTGGCCCCTGTCTGGCAGCTACTGGTGCATGGAGCCACCACTCATTGGTGCTCCGGCGCGAGCTGTGTCCACAGCAGGGATCATGTCGCCATGTTCTCTGGTACTGCTGCTTCATACCACTAGTGCGGGGTATACGGATAATCACCACAGTCGTCGCTGGTAACGGGTGGAGGCCACACAAATCAACAGTTGTGAGAGCCTGTATCCTTTCATTCCAAAACCGTTCTCCAAATGCAGGTTGTTGGTACACAACTCGTTGATGACCAACGGGATGGAAAAAAATTTGCCACAAAAATAGGAAAGGCACTACATCACAATTGGATGTTGACTCGGGGATATGAGGTGGTGAACACCGGCAACCTTATGGCCATCGTCACTGGCAGCAGGGGTATGCCACGACAGGTGGAATTTTGCATGTGAAAGTGCGATTGCAACCGCTATGAGGAGTTTGGGATCCCTTCTATCCACACCTTTGCGGTGCTACTTGAAACCAGGGTCAAGCGGGATGGGTACACAGACATGGCGTACAACATGGCTGTGCGGGAGTGGTGCTACGGCCATCCCATGTTGGGAGTGAACCCGAAAACCTTGAAGTAGGTACCGCCAGATTCAGACAATGGAGGTGAGGAACCTGGACCGGGGTGGCAAGCATGAAAAGACCGGGTAGTGGGAGACCTTGAGGTAAGCGGAAGCAACGAGGTGACCTGCTGTGCGCGAAGCACATATGTGGTAAGCGCGGCCAGAATGTCACCCGAAACATCGCTGCACCAATCCTCTCATTCCAACATCATCACAGATGTCTAGGTGGCGTCTTGCTAAGCTATGCTCACAACAAGTTACTAAAATCTCTATCAAAAATAAACCAGCGGCACCAATCGTGGGTGGTGGTGACGTGTAAGTAGTTGTAGCCAAGGCCTTAGCACCAGTCCCTGCTAGCACAACCGCTCGAACTGTTGTCCCTGTTACAACTGTTGTAGGTAGAAGTGAAATAGACCCCATGGATAGTGAGCCGACATAGGACCAGACTGTTGCAGGAGAATGGGAGGCAGGGGAGGGCAAAAATTAAGAGGAGTACAAAGAGGAGAGTGTAGAGGAGGTGGACAGGCCAGCTCATGTGAATGAACGGAGTAATGAGTGGGCTGACTCCAAGACCTTTGATTAGGACCATGACCCAGGCAAGGAAACAAGGAGAGAAAGGCATGGGAGAGCGGGTGCGACATTTATGCGTCAGTAGGAAATGGTTCATGAACTCCTGCCAGAGATGGGCTTGCTGTACCTTGACTTGGTGACCGACAACAGTACACTTTATAGGTAAAGCATTGCATAGCTTGCGTTGGTCAAGGTGCTTGCGAGCATGTGTCCATTATGCACATTGTTATTGTTGTTTTTGGTCCTTGCGTATTATGGTGACACGACATCCCTTAATTTGTATTGACAACATGTTCTGTTATGAGGGTTCCGTGGTTTTTTGCAGGTTCACCGGCTTTCTTACTCGTGCCCGTGAAGGTTCCTATGGCCACATGCATAGCTAGGAGGAGACGCGGTGTTTCTGTGAGGCAGAGACATGCAATGGCTGAGAGCTACCAGAAGATGGATAGATAAGATGTGGCCAAGTCAGTGAACATGTTGTAGATGATCATCAGACAACATGTGGCCAAGTCAATGGAAATGTTGCAGGGGATGGTCAGATGACACGTGGCCAAATAGAGTGGAGATGCATGCCAGTGTGCCGCATGTGATGTTATCCGTTCGGTGCACATTTTGCCAGTGTATGTGCAACGGTAGATTGTACTTGTGACCTTTTTTCCATTGTACGAAATTTGGATGTGAATACCATGAATTTCTCCTATGGTTGAATTGGATTACTTGAATGGAACTGGATGTCTGTCATGGTTCCTAACCGCGATGTACCTTCCCTCTTTATGACATACACAGATCCTTGAACATGGTTCATTATTTTCATTAAACACCACATAATTCATAAATGACAATAGAGTTTGTGAGTGACCGAGGATTACAGGTTATCAAAAGGAGGGCGTGATATCACGTCCACGTACATAAAACCCCCCTAGAACTCTCGAAATTGATGGAACGTCTAACAAGCCTAAATTGACGTGTATGAATCGTTTGATAAGGTTGCAGCAACTTGGTGAACGGTGAACAATCACTGAACATGATTTGTATGACTTCACATGTGAATATGCAAATGAGGATAACATGGAAATTATTGCAAGGAACAAAATTCCTTCACACCAGGAATGTTTGGGCGTAGTGGAAAGGTTATACATAAATGATACGAGAACATCGTATCCAAATCGAATATATGGATATAACATGCTAAAAGCATACTCTAAAGCTTGCGGTGAGAAAGTTAAGATGGACATGAATTGAATAAGTCGGATGACTCGTACTCTTTGGAAGAGGGGCACAATAGAGATAATTTAGTAGGGCCATGTATCGTTTCCCCTAGAAAAGGAGTTAACCTAAAGATGAAATGTCTAAACTTCGTGTAGTATAACCAAAGTGCAAGACACAAAGGCCTAAGTGGCTCGGACATGATCCATGGCTGCCATGGCCGTGGAACGTTCGCGGGCCTAAGACTTACCAAGAGCTTGTCCAAAAATCCATGCCATCTGCTCATGGGTCACTGGTGATGTGGGCCATGATGCCTCCTCATATCCCAATGTCCCGTTGCATGCTACAGAGCAGTCCCACTCCTCCTTCAATGCGGTCCATGCCCGATGTGTATCCATGGGGTCCACTGTGGGAGTATCCCATCCACGATGTTCTAGGCCGTTATGTTGGTTATGAGTGTCAATATCGTGCCAATCTCTTGTGAAGGGTTGATAGTAGTTGGGTAGTTAACGTGCGATGTTTGAACTGGAGTTAAACGGCAAAACACTTGAAGTGTGCAACACAGTGCCTATTGAACACACAAACACGTACATTCAATCAGTCAAAACAACAGACTAGTGCATCATGGTGGCCAAAGTTCGAGGTGCAAATCCTGTCCAAACATTCGTCGTATGGGTCAGAATGTGCAAATCCTATGTTGTTTGGACACAATATAACTGTCCATGTCCACGTCGTTACGTGCAAACGGATTGACATGCTTTCATGGATAGTTGTCGTCCGTGTAGTGTTCGAGCCACTACTTTCACCGACAAACCACAGTCCTCTAGCCCCCCTCCCTTTCTTGAGTTCAAGTACTTTTTTTGGACCATCATTCAATTTGGGTGACGTATCCTCGTGTGGACAAGTTGGATGCGGTGGGAAAACTCAAATAAGACCCGTCATTCTGTATGAAAAGTAAGTTCTTAGAAGAATGGATTTGCAACAGTAAGTCCACCATGCAAACCTAATGATAGCAGTTTCATATCACCATGCCATTGTACTATAGTTATAAGGGTTTGTTTCATTCATGTAGCAATACCGTATTGTACATATGATGACGTAATCCAAAGTCCCCAATATCCACATCCATAAACCGTAAGTCTCAACATTTCATGAAATTATTAGGGGCGACATAACGACAAGTTAAAAAATGGAGATGGACTAGAAAATAAACAAATATAAAGGGACCACCTAGCAAATTGGTTTTTTAATGGGGATGGAATTTTCGAAATGGATGCTTCTCAAAGACGGTCGACCAAACATAGGGGTGGCTTGGAGTTCAGCTGTAGCCATTTGCATTGTCTAAAGTTTAGTGGGAAAAAACCACAAGTGTCATGGGTACGGAACACAGCTGGTGAATGTGACATATTTGACGTACACGAGTTCCTAAAATCCGCAATTGGCATTTACGGTGAAAATGCCGATTACCCCCTGTTTTGTCACCCTTGACCCTCATATACCCCTCCGTCGGAACAATAAGCCCCATCCGCCCCTCCGTCGAAACGATAAGCCCCATTCGCCCCTCCGTCGGAGCGATAAGCCTCATCCGCTCCTCCGTCGGAACGATAAGCCTCATCCGCCCCTCCGCTGGCAGGATAAGCCTCATTCGCCCCTACCCATGAACAATAAGCCCCATATATCCCTCGATCGGGTTTCGAAGTAAAACCGTTGAAAATGTCATAAAATAAGCCTAATATACCCATGGTTTGTCATGTGACGCAACTCGACCAGCAGAACGGGACCTTACCCTAGACACCTGTTGCCGAACGTAAATGCTTACATCTGCGTAGAGGCTCGGCATGGTACCGTCCCGACACCTGCGGCTCCCTGCTTAGGGGTGCGGTCGGCCACACATGACGACTGATGCTTTTCAAATACACTGCCCGTAACCGTGTAATGCTTTACGTCAAACCCGTTCATATGCTCTGCATATATCAGATTGTTCGTCGCATTCGACTACTTCCTTCTCCCGTTTAGGGTTTAGACGTAGCGGAACGAACTTGCGACATGTCCAATGTTGGAGATACGCATCCTCTACCACCGTTGCAGCGCTGGGTTGACCGTCCAGAACCGGTGCACAATCCTTCCAGTTTTTGGGGTAGCGTGCCCCCCCCCTCCGCCCATGGATCACGGAACTACGGTGGCGGAGTGGGCAAACATAAAGCGCGCATGGGACATCATCAATCCAAATACACCCGAGGACCCATACACCATGTGTTGGCTGTTGGGCATGAAAGCACCCCATGCTCGCCCGTTGTACTGCCCACCGAATTGGGCGCCATGGATGTCGGTGTGGCCACGTCCATGTTCGAGGCTATGATGAACGTCAGCGTTTCTCTATGTCTTTTGTCATATTGACGACTATATGCTGGTCACTTTGGATTGAAGTCTTTCAGAGATTATTAACAATGTGCCAACCTTTTCCTCATTATTAGTGTGCACTTAAGGAACAAAGTGTCCTCTACTTTAGGGTTATTTTGTACGTTTCAATGACTATTACAGTAGACAAAGCAGGATTCATGTGTTGCAAAAATGTACCATTGTACTGGGCCGTTGGGTATGTACTATTTTCCAGAGTCGATTACTATGACCCCCTCAATGTCATTATACTCAGCAACACATTAGATGTAAGGTATTCTCTTCAGCGTATGCTGTAGGGCAGGGTGTACAGTAATGATGCACTCTCAATACAACATTTCAGGGAGAACGTCCAAGTCAGAGTAGTTCTTACTCCATGTTGCAATCATGTGCTCACTTGCCTCATGGTGGTTGAACAAGTTCATACACACAGTCTTCTGTTCTGTTGTACGACCTGCTTCGATAACATTCTATGTCATTATGCTTCACAATGTGTGCCAATATTACCATGTTCACAGTGATGCATTTTCTTCAAAACGTCAACATTCATGAAGCTTGTTACACTATTGCATTTCATGCATAAGTACACATCTTGTTGGTTTAAAGCACTACCTATTACACAAGTACGCATCCAAATGAATGCAAGTAGTAGAATGAATTGACTTGAGAAAATTCATGTAACAAAATATAGATGCCTACTTACCACACACAGTGAAGGTCGGATACGTGATCTCATCGAAAAGTTCACGACTCAATCCCCGAAGAAAGTGTATAATGTCACACACAGGACAGAGCTGCTCCCATGGCTGACAGTGCTCAGCATTGTAGAATTCCTCGTCAGGCCTGTCTGAATGTTGGCCACCACTTCTGCTTCTAGGAAGATGCACTCCACTGGCCCCCTTCCCCCTAACCCTAACCCTAACCTTCTGCCTAACTCGAAACCCCCCTCTCCTGCTGTAGTGTGAGGAGTCTCTCTAAATGGTCTGTTCAATCTCCAATGTCCAGCACACTTCATCCTGCACATAAACAAAAGAGAGTATTAGGTATTGGAAGCACATGAGGCAAGTTGCAGGGACATGTGAATGGAAGAAGGGCACAAGGACAGTAACAACATGTACGTACCTCACTCAGCCTCCTCTGGCTCTTCCTCGTACGTCTCCTGCCACTCTCTCTCCTCCTCATCCAAGTGCTGGGTGTGCTCATCCTGCGTCACCGTCTCACCATCATCACCAGGAGGAGGGAAGTATGCACCAGAGTCATCACTTTCAGCACCGTCATCAACATCATCATCTTCATCCCTTGGCGGAGCCGCGGGATCGTAATCCACTTCACCACTTCCATACGCTACAAGTGGGGCATCTAAGGCTACTGAGGCTTGTGCAGCAGCAGCCGGGAGACCAAGTACTTCATGCCCCCCTTGCCGCGGCCTGTGCGGGGCGGGGAGCGGGCGGGTTCTTGCAGCGTGTCCTCGTATGGCCCTTCTGCCCACAACGTGAGCATATGAAGTTTTTCTTGCGCAGGGTCTCACGGTCTTTCCTTGCACTTCGTGGGCGTCCTTTCCCTCGCCTTGGTCCGGGTTGCAACCACAGTGGTTCCACGGGGTTGATGTTCTTCACCACTGGGGAGGGGATGGGGTTGTTGTAGGCACGTCGGAACGCCATTGGCGTGAGTCCGGGGTCTACAAGGTTTTCTGCATTAATGCGCTTGACAAGCAAGAATGCGCATGCATAGTGACAGGGCAGGCCGAACTCCTTCCAGCGGCCACAGCTGCACGTTTTCTAAAGGAGGTTCACTTGACGGGGATTGTTCGTTGGGCCCTCCACTGTTGCAGTGTTTGGCCCCTCCTCAACCACGGTGTACTCTCGAGCCATAGCTAGGCAGTGCAGCAGTCTGTCGGCTTGTGCTGGGGCCAAGGATGTTTGCACGGCTTCTGCCTGAGCACGTCGAGCACAGAACATGCGCTAGACAAAGGGCAAGATGCTGACAAAACAGTAGTAAGGATACAGCTTGCGATGGGCAACGATGCGCATGTTCCAGCTTTATGCAGCGTTGGACGTGGTGTGCCCCCCCCTGCCCAGAGGGCAGTGGAGGCGTGTCCACTTCTCGAGAGGAACACCCCCCACCACAGAACCATCCTCACCCGGCCTGCCAAAGAGGTATGCGTAGGCAGAACCACTCACTTGCCGCAGGTGTCTGGTAGCCTTTTCCCACTGGTCGGGGTTGAGTGCGTGCGCACACTTCCACGCCTAGTGAGCGGCTTTCTTGCCGTAGGAAGTGCGCACGTTCTCGCGCAAGTGCCATGCGTAGTATGTATGCGTAGCAGCAGTCATGTACTTTTTCAAAGCTTTCTCCAGACCCTTCTCCCTGTCTGTGATGATGCTAGTGCCCGGCAAAGCAGCGGTGGGATATGCAAGGGCAAGCTGGGTGCAGAAAAAATTCCAGCTCTTCTCGTCCTCAGTCGGTGCCAGTGCCCACGACATCGGGACCGCGTGGTCGTTGGCGTAAAAAAATTGGGCAAGCAGCAAAACCTGCTTGTGCCCGTTTTTCAGGAAAGTAGCATCCATGGTGAGGATGCGGCGGCTGTGTTGGAACCCGATCCTCGCAGCTCCGGGCGCGATGAAAGCCCACAGAAATGCGCCGTTCTTGTCCTTGTGCACAACGGCGTGGGTGCCTGGGTCAACGCGTTTCAAATGCACGCAAAAAGTGAGATATACACCCGTCAAATGTCAAAGAAATGACAACACTAGTGCTGCTGCAGGTTCCATGCATCCGCCGTACGCACCTCCTTGATGTATGACGGGAAAAGACTCCACGTCTTCGTCTTCTTGCCCATCAAGCTCTCCTGGGCCTGTGTTTTCGTGCGATAAAGCGTGTTGTTAGAGACGTTGATGCCGGTCCGTTCGTGAAGCACTTGACGCAGGGTGGCCGCTGAGGCAGTAGGGTCGCGCTGCAGGGTTTCCGAGATTTTCCGGGCCACCCAACCCTTCTGGCGAGCCGGATTCTCGCGCCCAATTTTGGGGACACACTTGTGTCCGTCCTCGTAGTGCAACACTGTGACGTCGCCGAACTTGGAAGTCACACGTGCGCGCAAAAGCCAGGTACAACCCTTGGTTTTCGCCTCGGAGCACGTGATGTGGAATCTTGCAGGCTCACTGCGGACCCACTTCAGTCCGAAGCGGTTGTCAACCGCGTAGTCCTCCACGAACGCCCGGGCTGCATCCCTGTTCTGGAAGAACATGCCTGCTGCCGGCTCCTTCGGCGTCCCCTTCAGCTTCTTTGGGCTGTGGCATGGTTCGTCGTCCGAGTCACCTGTCCATGCACGCATGACAAACAATGGCAAGGGAAAATACAGGTTTAGTGGACAGTGCAAGCATAAGCAGAATAGGATAAATGAACCACCATCCACACTGTCTACGTCATCCTAAGAATAGCAAACTCAAGAAGCGTGAAGAGCTCAAACTGAGCATTACCGAGGTGGCCATGAGGGACGGACAGGACGCGACGGCGCCCCATGCTAAACCTAACCGGTCCGGCTTCCCGGACATCGGGGGACCCGGGAGTACGGGGTGGTTCATCCGGGGGTTGGGTCTGTGGGGGGGCGTCCCTCTCGTCAAACCGCCGGGCCCACCAATCATCGCACCAATCCCGAGTCAACCAAAACATAACATCCTCAAACACGCCTGATAGGTCGTTCGGCTGTGGGTTATCGGGGTACCACCGCGGTGCAGGTCCTTCAACAGACGGAGGACCGTTCTCGTGAGCACTTGGTCGCGTGGCAACGAGCCACGCGTGTTCTCGGGAATCCATCTGAAACGGAGGGTATATGGTGACCAAAAACATTGCTATTTGTCCCATCTACCCTCTGGGTTAGGCTTACCGGCGTCCTCCGCGACTTAGTCGTCCACCATCCCGTATTCACGATGGAGGCAGGAGCAGATGCAACATCGTCCGAGGGAGCGGTGACGCCGTCGACGACGACGACGCAAAACTGAATGACACTAGATGAAACTCGAGAGGTACCCTGCCGAAACATGGCGTGCGAGTGGCGGACAATCCGAGGAATAGTGGACACGTAGGATTAGGGCACTGTCCACCTTTTCCCCTCTTCACACACAACCTCTGCCTCTTCTGTGCATGTCTGAGTCGTCCGGCTCCACCTAATATTA